>JAOEHY010051070.1:0-49109 GCA_025447955.1 Psilopsiagon aurifrons
GGAGCAGAGGGAAGAAAAAGGGGGAAGTGAGTGAACAAACTGCGTGGCTGATTTATGGCTTAAACCACGACACCTGGTGACTTATTTCTGTGATTCTATGATTTAATCTGTGTCAAATCAAAAACATTTTATGAGTATCATTCAACTCACTACATAAATAACTTATTTGGAAAGCCATCCTTTTGAGCAACAAAATGGCTTTTTGCTGTAGACAGCTGGTACTGGGCTGTTAGTCTGTCAGACTGATTGCTGTTCTGTGCTTGGCTTTCTGAAAACACAGGCAAATATTTGAGTAGGTTTCCGTAGGTAACCCCTGACATCCTTCAAATGCAAGCCCATTTTGTTTCAAAGCTTGTGATATATCTTCATGCTAAGGCAGTAGAGTGATTTGGATGGCTCCATTGTTGAACAGTTGCTCTGTTTTTGTGGGAGAAGGATGTGGTATTTTTAACGGAGAAGGATGATGATGATGTTAGGCCAGCAACTTTTTGGCTGCCTGCCTTGCAGCCTGCCAGCAGATCCTGTTGCACAAGCCAGCCTCACCAGCACAGCAGATGGCAAGACCAGTGCCATGGCGAGCTGTGTAGTAACGACGAATGATTGCTTATGGTGAACCACGTCTATTGATTAATTAACACAGAACTCAGCAGCAGGGATGCAAAGAAGAAGAAATAGTTTTCCCCGGAAGGATCACTATAAAGTAAAGGCAGGAGTGAGCTGGGGAGCTACAAAAAGAACTAAAGAGACTTCAGAGAGGGGTGTGTAAGTAAGCATGTACAACAGTCAGTCAAAATTGGCTGTAAGACTAGAAGAATATACAGAGTGATGCTGTGTTTTCCAGTTGTTAATCTAAGCAGGACTCATGTTCACGTGACTGGGAGAGTTCCTTAGGCTTTGTACTTGTTACTACGGCCACACTTTTCATGTCACTGTAAAGAAATAGCAGGGTCTGAGATGTGACTGGTGGACTCTGAGATGTAGAGCTGGCTTCAGTTTGGAGACTAGAGAACTTTCTGCTTCTCTGAGTAAATGGTTTTTATAACCCATGTGGATGATTTGCAAGGAAAAAAAATATTTGAAAAGTTAATATTAGTGTTGAGATGGAACTGTAGGATTTTAATCCTCTCACTATGTAGGAATTAGGGATGTGGGACAGGGTGTTTCTGAAATACTTAATTTACCTTTGTAGGTATAGAGTTTCCTTTGTTTGCAGTTACAAGAACTTCTCTAGGCTGATTGTTGTCTCCTTTGTTGTTTGCTTTTTGCTGTACTTTGTTGTTAGCCCATATTAAAGAATCTGAGAGATGATTGTGTTGATGTTTCACAGGAGGAAAGAAGCTGCTATAAATGGAAAAACATCAGGAAAAAATGAGGTTAGGCTTTGTGGAATTGGAACTGGAAGTTTAGAAATAACCTAAACTTTGAACACTTACAGGCTATAAGGCTTCTAGTGAAGAGGATAAACATATCTATTTGTCTCTGCTGATGGATACCATTGAGTTAGTTACTATACATCTCTGTTCCCCAGGCTCTTCGTTGTACTACTGATGGAGTCTTGTGTCCCACTTCAGCATCCTGTGCCCTATACTTGTCTTAAAATGAGCAATCCCTAGAAGACAGTGCAAAGTAGACCCAGGTATGCTAAGAATGGACAGGCAGCAGGTGGTAGGGCTAATAAGTGAGATGGTTTATTTTGGCCTTTGATTGAAGGGGGCTGGCAATAAAAACTCCGAGGCAGAGCTCTTCTGAATTGTATTTGATGGTTGTAAAAGGTTGTTGTGAAAGGGGAGGAAGAAATGGCTCATGTTGATGTATTGGTTGAAAAGCTGGCTTTTCAGAGTTACTAAATGGGAGGCCGAGTGCTTCAGGCACGTTCTGAAAGAGATAAATGTTGGGCATCAGATGCTAAGGTAGGATGGGCAATAAAACAGCAGAGAGAATATGGTTTGAAAACACTGAAGGAGATTAGAACAGCTACAGAAATGGTACCTGATGTTGAGAGTTTAAGAAGTTTTCCAGATCCTGAGGACAGCAAGTGCTTTCGGCATGGGGAGCACTGAGGAAAAGTTTAGGAAAACCAGCTGAATTGTAGCTAAATGGAAAGAAAAAGAAGTATGAAGGGAAGAAGACAAAATGAGGAAAGGCTTCAGGGCCCTGTGCAGGCAAATCACGCCGGTGAACTTCGGAGAACTGTAGCAGTTTTTGCCTTGTTTTGTTTCACTGTTTAATGCTGGTATATTCTCAGTGCCATGAGAGGGAATTGCTCTCAATATTCATGGGAGTTCTGCAGTTTCAAGACCTGTGGAGTTAATCCTTCATATTTGAGTCCAGCAACAAATTTTGCATTTTAGCAGGAGCCTACAGTGATATGCAACATCTGTGTGGAGCATTGCTGAAATTCCTGATAAATGAGTTCCAGAGGCAGCCTTCCATTTGTGGGACATTTCTCAAAATCTGCTGCACTGAAAGAATAACTTTGTCAGCCTAACTCTTCAATGGCCTGAAAAGCTAAAGAACTGGAGTCTCCTTTCTGATGGGAGAGTCCAGAGTCTCTTAGACACTGATGCACTTGAGACTTACTTGCTGACAACTATTGTGTTGCACAAGCACAGCAGCCCTGGAGGCGCTGAAACATGGGTGGGATAATCTGTCAATAGTCTGCTTCATTTTCTTCTTCTATAAAATAAGTAGCATTTAAAATTAATGCTGATTTTGAACTTCTCAGGACCGAAAAAGGTGGTGATTGTGAACTGTAAAATGTTTTTGGAAGGTGGTTTAATTAAGTTACACAATATGAATGAAAACAGGGCCTTTATTTGCTTGAGATACCTCCTGCAGTACTGGGAAGATGGTGCTGTCCCTACTTTGTAGCAAGGTTACTCCTGTTAGTACCATCCAGATGTGTATCCTTGGGGTTTGTCTAAACGTGGTTTTCACTGCTTGGTGTTAACAGCTCTTACGCTGGCTTCCAGCAGGGTCCCACCCTTGTGCGTTCACCTCTGTGTTTATCCACTTCTGCACCCCTCGCACTGCTGTCTTTTTCTCTATACAGCTGCCTTCACTAAACAGTTTTGGGGGGGGGTGATCTTGCCTCATTTACTTTATGGGAGAGAAAAATGGAGGGGGGAAAAAAATATGTATATAAAAAGGAGGGACTGGAAAAACCATTACAGAGAAATAGTAGATAGGAACAGACTTGAAAATCATTACCCCTTGACTTTTTCTAGCAGCAGAGAATTCTAGAATAGGTAAACCAGTGCAGTTAACCATTCTGGAAGTCATCTTCTCTTTAGATACCTGTGGTATTCAAAACACATTGATTTAAATGGAGAGAAGCAGAAGCTCAGGGCTCCAATCATGTTCAGTGCGTGCTGTAACACAGGTGGCAGTACCTGCATGGACACACTTGGGTGCTGCAGGAGAGGAGCTTCAAGTGCCTGCTCTAAGAGGGCATTTGTCTGCTCTGCTTGCGCTTCTGTTGACAGGTACCAGGTGGTTTTTAGTTAAGCTCAGAAAAAGGTTATGAGAGGTTTTTCCTCTTTACTGGTGGGTGAAGAAGGAGCACTATCGGTGTGCAGACACGAAGGGATGAAACCAAGCACATCCTCTTCAAAATGCGGAACGTGATAGTGCCATTGCTCAGGGCATTTAGTACTGAAGCCAGTGTAGGAGATAGCTGCTCCAAGCCAGTGTGGCCATAATCCAATCTTCATTTTTTGCCTGATTGTGTTGGCCTGAGCAAGTCAAATGTTACCCAGTTTTCTGACCCAGTTCTTTTTTGTGCCTCCAGGATAAACTCTGTTGTATGCTTCTGTCGTTTCAGATACGTGTGTTTGAATGTACTTGTGTGAGTTCCTGAACCACTTGAGAGGTGGGGGAGAGTAGTGTCACAGTCAAGGAAAAAATCACAAAGGCTTCCAGTTGGATTTGGGGTTGGTGTTTTTCCTCTGGCTTTTGTTTCCTTCTGATGTTACTTCTGCTGGGATAAAGCCATGTTCCTTCATTTGTACTGTTGTGATGACATGGATTTAGCAGAGCTATGCCTGAGACACACCAGTATAGGTGACAGCTAAATGAGCGTTCCTGAGGAAAGGTGTCTTGGCATCTCTAAGCTTCCTGTTCAGGTTGGGGTTTTCATTTTAGGGTAGTTGCTGTGGTATTGGCCTGAGTTGGGCTGTTTGAGGTGACTAAAAGCTCTTTTAAATCAGGTGTTAAGAAATACAGTGAAGGTAACTCCCACGAATTTGTGGAAAAAAAATAGGTTTGGAAAGGTAAGAATGGTTCCTGGGATACAGGAGTGGGTCACTGGGGAAGAGCTGGACTGTAACCCCGGCTGCTGGTGTAGCATTCAGTGTGCAGCTGCCCATCTGCAGATGGGAATTGATTGCATTTTTTTCTCAGTTCTGTGAAATGGCTGAGAATCTATGGCCTGACTCTGATGGAGTTGTAATTCAGAGATGCCCTTGTTGCTGTGGTTTATTTATGCTGGTTTATAACATTCAATTGAGAAATTTATCTTCCTTCCAACATTTTGCTCGCCTGGTACTTAATTGTGCATTGGCTGCATGAGCCAGACTTGGCTCTTCAACTCGGAGCCACATTCATTTAATAGAGTTCTGCTGGAGATGAATTTTCCTCTCGGTGCTAAATCTGGGACACTAGTCAAGTCGGTTCGGCTGGCCTAAACAATACACCAAGTCCTTCACTGCAAGGTCAGAGGTCTGCGCAGAATTGTGTGTGTGCATAAGAGCTGGTTTTTAATAACCCAGCTGCTCCAAATAATGTGTCTACACAGCAGCTGGGAGGCAAAAATTTACAGGCCAAGATGGTTACCTTGTGTTTAACATTTTTAATTGGCATTTGGTGTGCTGTGTAAATTCGCCCTGGTTGTCTTAACAGTATTTGACAAGATTTAAGTGGGTTTGCTCCATCGCACCCAAATTACTGTAATTTCTGAGAGCATATGGTTTCATATAAAGCTTGCATACATCGTACAATTATATTTTTGTGGCAATATTACAATATCAGGTTTTGTCTCCTGTGTTAAATCTGCAGGCTGGGCATCCCTAGTGCCTGCTGGAAGTTACGATCTGCATCAGTTGGTGCTCAGTAAACAGTCAAGAGTAACCCATTTGGCAGTTGTATAGTATTGCTAAATGGAAAATCAATTTCACTGCTTTTTAGTGATTTTATTATTAGTTAAGAAGCTTTTATTTCAGAAAGAGATTGGTGTGAGTTACTGTGCTATAATTGCAGTCACAGTGGTACATTTTCACCCCTTCTCAGAGCACAAGTGATTCTGTGGTGAAAAAACTACAGCGGGAGGAAGTGCAATTAAAAGAGTTATTGAAATAAACAGTTTGTACTGTAGGCTTTGACTCCCCAGACCCACCCATACTGGCCGCTGTTTGGGAACACTTGAGGAAAACACCACTCCCTTAGTAGGAACTCGGGCATGGCTGTGGCTTTGTTTTGATTTGTTCCATTGTGTTTTGCCACTTGGAGTGAAGCTGTCATAGGCTTGTCCGCCCAGTAAGAAGCTCGCAGTTACTGCTCTGTTTTTATCTTTCTCCAAGGCTCCAGCTATTGCACTCTACCTGAAGATTAGATCATTCTTCAGGAGTGGGTGGGAACAGTGTTTGAACTGCTAATAAAGCCTCTTAGACCAGTACGTGTGCTAACTTCAATTACCGTCTCCTGGAAGGGTGAAAGATCCCATATCTGAGGTGCACTTAATCATATGTTAAAATTGCCAGAAAAGGTGTAATTACCTTCTGAGCTATATAAATGCTAAGCTGAAATGAAGCACAGAAAGGTGAAATGCACTTTGTATTTTTTCTTAAAGAAATCACAAGTACTGTGCCTTTTTGAAAGGGCGTGGATGGAGGATAGAATTGAGGGCATGTGGGAGGTACAGATGCGATTCCTCATGCCCTCTCGAGGGTGTGTTGCCCTTGTTTCCCCAGTGAGCTCTGCTATGTATTTATAGAAATCCTGATTTTCAGCTGAACAGTTGTTGTTGCAGCTGTATGCAAAATGACTTCAGAAGCAGCAGGTAAGGAACAGGAAAGTGGATGAATAACGTAGCAATTCACATGGTATCTGCCTTGGGGAATGTTGTCCTTGTTGATGTGGGGAGGTTTCCTTTTTTCCTGAAACCAAATGGGAAGATTGGAGGTAACCATCCCAGAAATCCACACAAAGGCTATAGAGGAACTGATGTTAGAGGTGGAAGAAGCTTTCACAAAGCTGTGCTGTGTATTGAGCTGTGGAATAATTGAACAGTCTCAAGGGGGCTAGAAACCCAATAAAGCTGCTAGGTAAGGCTGCAGGGGACAGAATCCGAAGAGCAGAAGGTTAGGTAGTCTGTGTGGGTGTCTTCAATGTCTCTGATCTCAGCTTATGCTGAATAAGCTTATTATTTAGATGCTCTTAATGAATTAGTTAAACAGTGAAATAATTAACAAAGTAGGCACTTAAATGGTTTTTGCAAGTTTTAGAGCTGACTTTATTTAGATCAATGAGGCAGTTCATTCTACCATTAGCTGCACCCGAGCAAGAAGGACTTTTTGTGTTTGAATAAACATAAACAGAAACAGTGTAGTTTTCACTGGAAAGACAGCACAGTGGTTTAGAGGGAGAACATCAGAGACTGACATGCAACTTCTGAAAATACTGTCTTGGTTTTCTTAAATGTCATAAAATTCTCAGGCTCTTTGATCCAGTAGTAGAAATCATCAGTTCATCAAGGTGTTGATATATACCTTACTGTCTAATTAGATAATGTCTGTAACACAGTATGCCAGGTACTATTAGAATACACACAGACGGTGGTCTGCGTTTTTGCCATTCTCTGAGCTGCCCTTTCTTTTCCCTCAATTAGGTTTTAGGCCTGAGCTGTCACTCAGCAGAGTTGCTCGCACTGGAATGCTCATGGGTTCTTCTCATAACCTCTGGTCAACGGTAGGACTCCAGATACTTCACACCTGGTGACTGGATCCTAAACTGGAGATGTTTCTGGGCCTTCTGGCAGTATTCTAATGTCTCTTCCTGATCAGTAGTGTAGGTTGGCTTAACCGAATCTAATGGTCTCTTTATATGTTGGTGGCTTTTATGCTTCTTGCTCAGTACAGGTAATTTAAGAAGACTTGCAAGCTGTTTTCTTTATCTTTCATTCTTTTACACACACCACATGTAGCCCACTGCCTCTTCCAGTGAAAAAGAATCCCAGTTACCAGTGGTGTAAGCCCCTGACCTCAGTTCTGCAGGTTTTCTCTTTATCTGTTGCAGTACAGCAGCGTATCTGGGCAAGACCCATGTATTTTGTGAGAAAGCGCAAGGGGATTCAGATTACTCCAAAGCTGGCCATGTTTCTGATACTTTTAAGGTATGTCACAGATAAGGTCTTTTCCCCTCATTTTTTCCTTTTTTAAAGAGCAAAGGGAAGAGGACTCAGGAAGTTGACTGCCCAGAGCAGTACAGGGTGTGGATGCTGCTGTATATACCCTGTGCGGTTTGGTTTTCTTATAAAAGGTGTTACCAGAGAGACAAAATGCAGCTGCCATACAAAGCCTATCCTGGGAGAAGGTTATCAGTAAATCCCTAGCTGTGAATTGTTTTTCAGCAGCGATAAATCAGATTGCTCAAGGCGATTTCATTTCCCAGTCTTATTTTGTGTGGTCTGAGTATTAATCTGGTCTTTCCTTACTAAAACTATCCAGCCATTGCTACTTCACATTCCCTGGTCATTCAGCTATTTTTGCTAAGACTGTTACTTCCCACTGTTTCCAGAAGAGCTCAGAGATCCAGAATGGTGACTGGATGGGAATAGCACTTTTGCCATTTGTCATTGTGGGTAGCTCCATCAGGAGGCATATTTCAGACAGGAAGCAAAGCATTTAAGCACACTGTATAAAGCTGCTTCTTGATTTATTTTTTCACCTTTGTACTTTGTTATTTTGTTGCTCTGTATATGAAATTGTCAGAGAATTTCCAAAATAGTCTCCTGAATTCCTATTGCAAGCCTTTATGTTAAGGAAAAGATCCTATGAATTTGGACAGACACGTTAGGACAGCTGTGCAGGTCTCTGTAGTCTACTGCAGTATGAGTTTTATACATTACAGTTGTCCTTGCATGGATTTTGTTATTATTAAAAGCGGCTTCACACCAGAGTGATTGCTCTGCTTTACCAAGGGTTTAATTTTATTTCAAAAGAGCATTGTTTTTCCTTCAGGACAAAGTATTTGCTTTGGGAGTTACACTGAAAAGCGGTAGCTGTATCTTTCCTGTAGTCAGCCTCCAGGTAACGTACATCTACAGAAGACATTGAGAATTCATCTGACAACCTGAACTATGGAAGCAAAAGTTGGAGTCAGAAACTTCTTGAGAGTTTTTGGTATATTTATACCTTATGCAAGAAGTCACTGGCACTTTTAGTCTGGGGAGATCATTGCAGGAAGTTCCTTTTAACTCTGTCTTGAAAAACCTGAGCAGTATTTTCCTTTTCGGGAGGCTGATGGGTGAAGTAAATCTAAATCAAATGGTTTAGTTCCACTGACTTCACAGACCGTGGATTTATAGATAAATTAAAATGTAGCTGCGGCTTTTTTCCCTTTTCACCAATCCCTAATTGGTATTTCCCCCACTCTCTTTGTCAGATGCTTTTGTGTTCTGGCAGTTGAGATGCATTAGCTTCTCATGGCCTCCTTGAGTTAGCTCCTCTGACATACCTCTAGAGCAAGAGCTGTCTGTAAGGGTCTGAACTGGTGCTTAATGAAGTGAGAGTGTGTTGCTGCTGTTGTCGGTTGCCTGTTGGGCTATGTTTAACTGTTCCTCTGAGCTGCACCGCAGACATGAGAGAACGAATATGACATCTTTCAAAGGACTGGGCAGGGAATCAGTGGTGAATGTGAGTCTTTCACCAACTGAATTGTCTCTGCATGCAGAGCTTCTTTCAGTATGGATCTCAGTGTCTGTGTTTCTAGGGCTGAAGCTGGCAGTTTCTCTAAACCCAGTCTGGTTTATAGAAAATCCAGTTAAATAATGTTTTCAAATTAGTCCACTGTATAATGGCTGTCTCTTATGACAGAAGACAACATTTGATGTGGCATGCACTTCTCATACTCGAAATAATTTCTCCTAATCCATGGGATTTTTGTATTAAAACCTTTGACACCCCAGCTTTTGTGCTGAGACTGAAAAATACTGCAATTTTTTAATATCTCTAGTTGAATTTTACATGATTCTGCTTTACAAAGCAAGCAGTAAAGAAACAGAGGAAAGCCCAAGAGCTGTCTGTATTTGATTTGCTTGGAAATTATTCATTAATGTCTTCCAGGTGGGCAGCAAATGTTTTATGAAGTCTTCCATATCTGCATGCAGGGTAATGAACCAAAACAAGTGTATGAATGAGATCCGCTCAAGCTTGGATCCTTGAAGAGCAAATAGGTGCCTGTAAGAGCAGCTCAGTCCGCACACAACGGTGTTACTGAGGTTATGGTGACATGATGTTGTGGGTACTGTGGTTACAGCTTCTTCAAATCCTTTGTGTGGGCTTATGCTTCTCAGAGTGGTTGGAAACCGAAAGTTTATCATTTTTGTCGTTGTTGTTTGCTTTTTGCTAGCATCTGGAAGAGAAATACCTCCTCCTGGATGAAATGTCAAAGGATTTAATGATTGGATGGGGCAGATACTCTGAATTAAAGAGAAGCGGTTCATAGCTGAAAGAGAGATTTGCTGTCTCTCAGAATGATGAAGTGCTTTACCTAGTTCCATGTGGCATGTTGCAGATTTTTCCATAACAAGCGTCCTTTACAGGAGGAGTCTTACCACCTTTTTCATGTGCTGTGTTCCTACCCACTGCATTGTGTACTAATATTTTATATGGATCACTTTGGAAGTCTTGCTTGTCACATGCCCGGTATAAAATGAGAATGTGTTTGCCGGTCAGGTAGTGCAGATCCTGCTGTCTCTCATTTGCAGCCTGCTTCGTTCCACTGAAGGCAGCTTTCATTTTTGTTCTAGTTATTATGTACTTGTAAAGAAATTATTATTAGCAGGGCCTCTGAATTAGGAATGTGATTTTAAGCCTATGCAGTCCCTTTTGTTTTCTACCAGCCTGCCCTTGTGGCGTTGTCCTCCGATGGAAGCTATTTTTGAGCACATTACAATCACACCTGTGTATATTGAGAAATGTTTCTTTTGTGGTGTTCTCCAGCCGTTTCCTGCAGCGGAATTGCCTTGTTGAAGTTCTACAGCTAGGCTGTTTTCAGCTTCATTTTCTTGAGGTCTTGAGTGTGGTGTTGTGACTGCCTCCAAGGCCTTTCTGGTCTTGCAGAAGCAGTTTCTGTCTAAACAGTGGTCGAACGACCAGTCCTTGGGCTTGTTCAGCTTGCAGTAGGCAGTGTGTTGTATTGGTAGTAGAACTTTGGAATGCAGCATTTTAATTTAGTTGCAGCAGAGCTTTTCTGTAATAGATGTTCATTATAGAGTATTTCTGAAAGGGAGCTGGGGCAGCCATCGCTGTTTGCCTCATGGATGAAGGGAGCTGGGCAGCTACCTTTGCCTGCCTCACAGATGCTGTTGCTGGAGTCTGAGCTTACCACTGAGCATGGTAATTATAGTTGGTGGTGGTCAAGTTTCTGAATTGGACTAAGTGGGTATTGTGCACGTGATGGAATGCTGGAATTGAAGACCTGGACTGCCTTTGAATCTGCTAGAGAGCCTGCCATGATGAGTGCTCATCCTCCCTTTAGTCTGCCAAAGAGATTTGATGGTCTGTGTGCTGTGCTTGGGCATCCGGGAGATGTGGGAGAGGTGGCATTGCAGTGGAGGAAGAATTGGTAATTTTTCCTCATGGATGAGAATGCGTAACCTGTGCTAGCACATACTTACAAGGGGATGGTTGTAGGGTAGGACTGCTCTCCATCCTACTGCTGCAGTGTGAGCTTGCGGAGGCTGGTAAAGGATGACTCCTCATACCAGGAATGATCAGAGTTGCAGACCCTGCCAGCTGACACTGATGTGTGATGATTAAAGT
Organism: Psilopsiagon aurifrons; assembly: GCA_025447955.1. Taxonomy (NCBI): domain Eukaryota; kingdom Metazoa; phylum Chordata; class Aves; order Psittaciformes; family Psittacidae; genus Psilopsiagon; species Psilopsiagon aurifrons. The sequence goes on from JAOEHY010051070.1 coordinate 11,040, forward strand.
CTCTCAGTGAGATTGATAACATTGGAAAAATGAGGTCACTCTACAGAGTTGTGCCAGATGTAGTCAGAATCCAAAAATACCTCTCCTGCACTGATGAAAGAGAGTAGGAGGAGAGGAGGTAGTGGATTTAAAGATTAGTTGGTAGTAGTGACCACTAGCTACTACGAGTAGTAGCTAACCTTGGTGTAAGGAGTGTAACAGTAATTGTGAAAGGAGACCTAGGTTACTGCAGGTAATGGGCCGGTAGATGAGCCAATGGGCTCAGGTCAGCATCTTCCTTCTGTTTTTCTGCTGTATGCCACACTTGTGTCTGAAGTAAGAGCATGTGTTGGGGTTTTTTTAAGTGATTATGGGTTAGAGATTTAAAATGCGTTTGCTGTGATTTCTACATAGATAGACACACTTTGAATTTGTTAAAAAGAAAAACACAGATTATTGGTTTTGATTGACTGAAGTGTTCTGATGAACTTCCTGGGCAATCACCACACCTGACACCATTCAGAAGTATTGGTAATAAGAGCTGCAGTCTTAGAAGCACAGCAGAGATTATGGGGAACCAATTAATTCAGTAGATATTAATTAATAAACACTTTTCCTCTGGGGAAAACCTTTCAGTGCATCCACGGTTTGGCCCAGGACTGCATGCATGCATGAACAGACAGTGTACATGCTTTCCTGAATTGTCACTTGTTATTTCTCATGATAGGCTGGGGGCTGCCTCTTCTAGACTGCTGCTGCCAGGCTTTCAGAAAAGCAGACTGCAGTTAATGCTTAAGCTGCCTCTCAGGCACCAGTGTTCTCACATGTAACTGATGTCAACACATGCTGGTTTTCACCACTGCCCTGTGGTCTGCTCAGCTGAGTCCAGCCAGCTCCCGGCAGTCTGTGGTCTCTGTTTTGAGCACACTTCATTGGGGGTGTGCATGTGGAATAACTGGCTCTGAATGTAGCTGGTTTGTGTATTGAAGCATATACCTACACTTGCAATAAGGGGCCTGCTGCATGAATGAGTGGTGTATTGTCAGTGCTTTCCTCTTAATGTAAAACAGCTTCATTTGCGTCTGTATGTGGTACTGCAGGCTAGAGCATTGCAGGCTGGATAGTTAACAGGCAATGCAGGGCAATTCAGCTGAATTACAAGCCTCCATTCAGTATATCTTCTTTTAAAAAAGAAGGCCACTGATGTGTCCTCAAAATCATATAGCTCTAAGAGAATGGAGAGCTATTGCTTGTGTTGCATGGTGGTCGACAGTCACCATCTTAAAATCTCTCTACCTGGTCCTAACAATAAGTTAGTTCCCTTCCAAAACATTTTTAGCAGTAACAAGATAGAAATGGCTTAAAAAAAATTTGCTACTGACCATTTGAACTTCCTTGACTGCTGAAACTGCAGAACGGTGCTTAATGCTATAAGCAGCAGATTTCACTGATGGTTTCTTCTGCTGTGGTGTTGCTGCAGGTGTGAAGGTAGTGTTCTTGAAGCAATACACTCAGTGACTTGTTCTGAAGGGTTTTTTTTTTTAGCTGTGTAAAATTCCATTAGACTAATTATGTGGATTTGTATTGATATTTGCTTTACTTCCTGCTGAGTATAAAGATAGAAGCCTATTACTGGAATGCAAATAACCTATGATAGAAAAATCACCTTCATAGCAAAATGTGGCAGCACTTCAGAGTTGGCAGTGTGCTGAGGTGTGACCTTATTGGTAAAGGACTGAACCAGAAATGCTTAAGTTAGCCTTCCATTATTTTTAGGTTCTTATTACATAAAGTACTCTCCATTAAAAAATTATCTTATTTCTTGTGGTATGTTTGCATCTGTGAAAAATGAAGAGATTTCTTCATTTCATGAAGTCTGCAGAGAATACAGAGGCTTATCTGATCTTGCTTCCTCTTGGAGAAGTTATGGGTATAAAATGCATTTATGATGACAAAGCCATTTAATTAATTATGTCTTTTAAAAAGCAGTAAAGTTTCCAAAAGATTTGAGATTTAAATATCCTAATTGAACTTCACAAAAGAAATAGTGAAGTGCCTCTTCAGTGCTTCTTCACCATATGTATTTATATGGCTTTTGCTGTCAGCTTTTCTTTGGGGATTTTCAATACATCATGATGATGAGACAGCTTGACCTTCTCTTGCAGATAAAATTAATAGTGAATTTGACTGTTTTCCTCTTTTGTTAAATGACTGGCAGAATGAATGGAGGGTGGACACAAATACTATATGAAGAGGTCCGTTCTCCAGTAGTAGCTTTGTCTTTTGCCTTCCCCAGCGCAGTGTACCTTCAGAGTTGTTTTGCTTCGATATAATCACAGCTGCTCACAATGGGTTGGAGAAAGTAGAGTTTAAATATCTTCTAAAGAGCAGCAGTGTCTGGGTTAGAGAAGGACTTACTTCATCAGCTTGTCAAAAAGTTTCAGATTTTTTGAAATGGATTACTTGAGAATAAAGAATCTTTTATTAATGTTTTAATATCTCTGGTCATGTGTAAGTTAGTATAATAGAAGAGCAGCAGTGTGCTGTTTCTCTTAAGGAAAACTCTGAAAACACCTGTAAAAAGTGAATAATCAATAAATAAGGAATTATTTGGTTATTTTGGAACATGATTCCGTGCTTTAAGTAGTGCTGTGCAGTATTCAATCACTTCTGGGTGTTTATGTACTTTTCACTTTTTAATGAAGGACCCACTCTTTCATTAGTAGAATTTATTTAATGTCTGAAGTGGTATAGTCCAATATCACCTATCAGAATGTTACCAGTCATTTTCAGACGCATGTATAGCCTTTTCTACTCAGTACTTGCAGCCTGTATCCTTAGGTGGGGAAATTATTAATCCCTGATGAGTGCAACTCAAATGATACATGAAGTCAGCAGAAATATTTCTACCCAGTGAGCTGGTGGGGTGTGTTTATAAGCCAGCAAACTGCAGTGCTTTGCAAAATATTATGGATCCAAAAGCACAATGGATTAAGTCTACAAGGTTTACAAAGCTAGGATTAAGAATAGCTGTAACATATACTGCTGAGGTTATACAGAGCACATTATCTGGTATCTTTTCTGGGTTTCCAAACACAATTTAGATGTATACTAAGAGCCTGTTATGTTTGTTGACTTTTGTTAAGTGAATGCTACAGTTATCCTCAGGTTTCATTTATTTTCTAAATGGAGCTGTGCTCACTTTAAGCTGCTTGGCAAAAATATTTCCCTTTTTTTTTTTTTTTTTTTAAGCGATCAGAATTGCTGATGATTCCTTATTCAGAAATTGATTTAATTTCTGCATGTGTGAACTGATAGATGGGGGAAGTGTTTGGCTGCTGTTGACATAGATAATTGAATTAAGTGTAGAATCAGCCTAGTTTCTGCCTGTGGGGTGTGAAGCGTTCGCTGGTGTTTGACAGAATTTGCCATTTAGATGGGTATCTTTGTCTTCCACCCAGATACCTAGATTGGTACACTTGCTTTTCCCGACATGTGAACTCTCATCCCTTGTAAGCAAGATTTATTAATTTGGCTCCATCCTGGTGTTGTTCCTGCACTTCCCCAGCATTTGTGGCTCAGGGCAATACTCCCCAATCTGCAGCATGTGTGTCAGGTGCTGGGAGGCTGGATGTGGTGTGGCTGGCACATGAGTTCGTGCTGTGGGAGTTGGGTTGTGATACATCTGGAGTTGTGCTCTCTGGGGGGATCTCGAAAAAACCCTTCCTGTTCTTTCCTAAATGGGTTGCTCGCATGCCGCTATGGAGCGGTTAAGGAAAAATCAGTTCATCCTGAAGTTATATAGAAATATCGCTAGGTCACAAGCAAGACATTGTACTGTTGCTTGTGAGCGTTCACTTGTGTAAAATCAAATGCTGGGCTTGCGTTCAGGTTTCTTGCGTTTTAGAATCTCTTCCCTATCAGTAACTACCAGTACAAGATACAAATCTAATGAGAGCTTATCCGCAAAAACATAGTCTAGGCAAAGCACATAAAAAGTCAAAGAATGACATTGTATTGTTTGGAAAGCCTTAGAAAAGAATCTTAATATACTGCCATGTGTGGAGAGAGCTACTATCCATCAGAAGATTTATATGGTGAATTAAATCAGTGTTAACAGGATGAAATATTTCTCACATACTTCCCTCCCTCCTTCCCTTTTCCTTCCACACTTACTCTTCTCCATTATGGATTCTGTCTTTGCTCATTTTTAACTCCCCATCCCCTGTCCCTGCCATGCTTTTTTGTTTTGTTTTTCCCCTCCCTGGACAGAGTTTGTGCGTTTTATAACGCATTTCTCTTCTGCCCATCTTTTCCCGGTGTGCTCCTGTCTCCCAGCATTGCTTTTCCAACTTTATGTCAAACTAGTTCTTTTCCATGCTTATGCTTTACCTGATGGTAAGAGTTGTACTCTGATTTACCGAGTAGAGGTTTGGGGTGTTATGGATTTCTGTTGGACTGTTCTTGAGGACATCTTCATTTGTTAAGAGTATCATGAGTGATGAGTTAGTCCTGATCAGCAAACCTGGCTCATGGGTTGAGCAGCACCTTTTTAGCAGATATTTTTGTGCTGCTGGGGACTCTGAGAAGGGATTAAAAGGCGCTATTCTCCTCTCAGCAACAGGGTGAACCCAGAAGCTGAAACCAGAAGAGTTAATTAACCCTGCTAGTGTATGTTTCTGAGGACATTTCCAGTGCTATGCTCAGGGTACAGATCTTGCTGCTGCCAAATTTGTACTGATTGAGTCTGTCCAACTGTTCAAAAGAAGGTGGGTGGGATGACTGGCTGTGGATTCGTTGTGAGGAGTTGGAAGAAAAATAAAGCAGCTTCATTGAACTCTGAGAAAGACAGCTGCGTGTATAGATGATACAAGGGCTGCTAATGCTTCACAGAGAACTTTGTTCCTCTAATGCACTTAGGGAGTTTCATGGTAAGAAGCATTTTATTTCTGCTAAAATTTCAGTAGTGGAGGAAGGTCTTACGGAAGCTGTTCCTTTCATATGAAGGAGAGAAGGCTGGGTACCTGGATGCCACATATTCTGCTAGAATGGATGAAAATGGTATATCCTGCACATAACAAAGGAAGTCTTAAACAGGAGGCTGGTTTGCATGAAAGCAAGGTGGTCAGTGTTGCTTGCATGCATATAGGGAATTAGGGACTTTGAAGAGTTCTGGTTAGGGTGTAAGTACGCTGGCTAGAGGCTTACTGACACACCATTTCCTATTTTCAGCCTCAGCTTGGCAGAGAAATTAAAGATTCCCTTTTCTGGCAGAAAACCACAACAAGAAAAGGGAGTAAAACACAGCTGTCTTATCCCTGGGTTGAAACAGCAGTCTTGCAGCTTGTCTTGCCAGCTGTAGGAAAATACAGCACTCAGGGATGAAGCTAGTTTTCTGACTGATGCTCATTAATACCAAGTCCTTAATTTCACCCTGTATGATCTCTTGTTGTTATCCCTGTGTATTTAATTGAGAAATGGCTGAGAACCTGTTTGTAAGTGACTTAGATTGCTGGCTCTAGGCCCACGTCTTGTCTTAATCTTTATCATATTTGAATTCCATTATGAAATGCCAAACAAAAGCACATCAGAAATAATAATAAAAAAGATACTATGTAAATAATTGGTTGTCTGATAAGTGCAATTGGATTTTACTATTCAAATGCTTTAATCCAGAAGTGCTGACTGCATACACAGTGCCAATAGGAGTGGTCACAGTAAGATGGGTATTTCCAGCAAGCACTTAGCCAGAGCTGATATAAAATGAAAACCAGCCAGACACATTTAACTGAGAAATTGAGAGCTATTTTACTTTACTAGTGAAGATATTTACCTCTGGGCATGCAACTTCCACCTTAGTTTAAATGACTTTTCCTTTCTGAAATTCCTGCTCATCATGCTGTAATAGCAGTCCTTGCTAAATGGCCTGACTGTTGATGTTTAGCATTCTTATTATACACTGAATGGACCCAGTGGTTTCCCATATATTTTCTAGGTGACAGTGCCTGGATAAGTGGTTTTACTTGAAGTACTGCTGGCCAAGTTGAGAAGGGGATTTGCCATTGCTCACTGATGGGAGGAGAGGGGAGCTCCTTAAGCCAAAACTGGTTCTGAGAAGGGAACCTTCATTAGCCTGGCTGACAAAAATCTCTTTGTTATATTGAAGTATAATTTGCTGGGGGGAGCCCTTCACAAGTCTTAAATTATTTGTTCTTAGACTGAAACATCCTTGGGGTAGTGAAGCCGTCAAGTAGGAGTAGTTGTGTGCATGCACACAAGCACATCTCTGTTTTAAAGTTTCTGACTAAATAGGAACATGTTTCTTAAAAAAACCCAAACTACCAAAAAGCAACAAAACCAGGTCCAGCCTGTGAAGTGGTCAGCAAAATTTTAGCATGTAAGTTTTTTCTTACCCATACCACTCATAATTGCTACTTGATTAAAATCAAACAAAAATGTGTGCGTGTCATGTCAGCTCTCAGCTTTCTGATGTTAGGACTAGTTAAATCTTTATCTGTGAGGCTGAAGGGCTTTTTATCAGCTTTCTGTTACAATCGGTAATCAAATCACCCCTTGACCTTCTTTTAAAAGCTTGGACCTTAGGGCTGGATAAAAGACCTTTCTGATCCTTATCCTTGGCCCTTTTGTTGGCTGTGCTCTGAGCCCACTGCAGTGTATCCACATCCTTCCACAGCTGTGGTTGGGAGAGCTGAACAGTTGTCCCATGGTAGTGTCCATGCAGATGCTAAATAGAGATGATGAAATGTTCTTGCTCAGCATTTTCTAATGTATTCAAGTGCTCTCTTTCCTTTCTTTATTATTTTTTCCCCTTCTCTTTCTACTGTTTGTTGCTAGTTTGACTCTGGCTTAGCAAGTCTGTCTGCTGTCTGTCAGGTCTGTGTGAGGACTGTCCGTGTACAAGTAGGGGTTGTAAGCTCAGCCTCAGGAAATAGAGAATGTGTGAAGTAAACAGACTACTGGGGAAAAAAAGCTATTTGTGAAGTCTCTTGGGCAGTTGAAATAACATGGTAACTGCATCGCGCTTGGGAAAATTGTCTTTCTGCTGGAGTCTCTTCCATTTGGAAGATTTACAGCAGATGAAGCGGCCTCTGACTTTGTTGGCTTCTTTGTGCCTTTTGGTGTTCAAATGGTTTTGCTGTCATCCAGAGACCTCCCGCGCTGTTTCTTTCCTGCTGTCACATTTTTGGTCTCTGGGCTTACATAATACTAAGAGCTGGCCCTCTGTTAGAGGCTGCTCGCACATTTCCTGCTACGTGTTGTTTAGATGGTGGCTCCTGGTGTGGAGGTTGCATGGGAGGGAAGGGGACAAAATGCAGGTGGAAGAGTAGAGTGTGATTTAACATGGGTGATCTCCTGGGGAGCTATTTGGACTGAAGCAGTCTTGCTCTTTTGGTGCCAAGCAAACCTGCTTTGGTGCTTAATAGCAAGAGACATCGGAAAGCACATTCCTGTGAGATGGGTGATTAGATTTATTGTCAATCACTTTGTATTCCCTGGGAGGAGAAATAATTTAATTAAGAAACTGCTTTCTTGGAATGAAGGCTTAAAAATTCATCAGTGATCTGTTTGTTCTGTCTCCCTGGAGATTATAAAAACATTTTTTTGTTGTTTCTTCTTGTGGTGTTGTATTTTGACACAAAAAGCATTTTTGTTGTGTAGTTCAGGATCTACAAGCAAGATTGTGCTTGGGAGAGGAGATTAGTTAATTTAACACTGATTTGATACGGCTGCTAGGACACCCAAATAGTGCTCTACTCTTGGTCATAATTCTAAGTATGCAGAGATGGTTTACATCTGCCTTGAAGTTAAAAAGCAGTTCTCTAAGGTAGTTTTGTAGCAGCACAAGTAAGCGTGCATGTGTTAGCCTAGAACGGACAGCCTGGGTCTGGCAGGTTTGGGTTTAACACAGTGTTGTGTGTAAGTGGCTGGGGGAAAATGTGGGACACATGGGCTGCGCAAAGAAACTTGCCAAACTGACAGCTCTTTTTTTTGCTTTAGATGAAGGACCTAGCTTCTGACTCCATGTGCCTGTAAGTCTGTGGGCTTGATATCTAGTAATACATGCATCAGTTTAATTTTATGATCCAAACCCTGTGGGGCCAAGAAGATTTGAAAGCTGAATGACTGTCTTGCAGAAAGGAGCGTACAAATGAGTCATCCCACACCACCCTTAATTGCCAGCATCGTAGAGGGAGCAGGTGGAGATAAAGGGAAAAGCTTGCTGGAAAATTGTCATCCATGATGTAACCTCAGCCCACTAAAATTCTCCCTTATTTAGCCTTGGTTAGTTCATCTGAAAGAGTCCAGAGAGGAAGCAAGTCAGATCTGTTCTGGGTTTGGTCAAAGATTAGCCATGCAGATTTGCATTGTTTTTGCCTTTGGGGGAGGTAGGTTGGCAAATCACAGTGAACTCTCTGTGCAAATATTGGTGAGAAACAGTCATTTCCTGCTCATTTAGTATGGTTTCCTAGCAGGCAAACTTTCCAGATAAGTACTAGCCATGCTGTTGATAGCCAAGAGAAACAGAGCTAGTCCTAACGCTGTGCCAGGAATCCTTTCTCTTCTGCCTATATCATTTTGATATTAAAAATCATGGCTTAGGTTTCTATTTTACTACTTGATCTTGCTTAACCACTGGGGGAGAAAAACAGCTGGTGACTAAGCGACTGATGAATTATGATACCCTGGTCTAGTTCTAGGTTCTGTCACAGACTTCTTACATCTGGGCCCTGAGGCCTGGATTCATTCCCCAGCTTTTGTGCTTTTTCAAAGTGATGTTATTTCCCTGCATAATCAGTGGCAAGAGCTGGATGTGTCCAAGGAAGTGGTTTAGTCTGTGCAAAATTTAAACTGTTTCCTGAAGCTCCTATCCTTCTTTTTGACTAAAGAGGAAGAATTAAGTTATTGTACATTTAGATACCTTGCTAAGGTGCCTAAGGATAGGTGCTGTGAATTTGAATCTATTATACATCCATTTCTCTACCTGGAAGATGTGTGTTCTTACTCAGATTTAAGTATGTATTGTCACATCTGTAGAAGTTGGCTGAGGTTTAATGTCCTGGCATCTTTGGTTAACACCCAGTCAATCTGAAAAGCAGGGCAAAGCAATACAGAGCCCTGAGAGATGCCTTGTCAAAGTGACAAATTGCCCTTTCTGATTCAAAGGACCAGCTTGCATGGCACAGCTAAGTAGCTACTGGAGAAAGGGGAGGAGAGCATGGGAAAAATAACGTATTTGTTTAGGCCTTACCATGTATTTTTTGTTGTTTGTTGGTCTGAGTTGAAGTCCTTTGTTTTCCTTCATCTGAAACAGCAGCAGGTTGAGAGGAGCAAAGCCTCTGGGATTCTGCCTCTCCCACTCCTCATTCTTATAAACTGTTTACAATCTCCTTCAGTTTTCTAGCTTTGTATGGAAAAGTTCAGTGGGTCAGCTTTCCCTTTAGCTTCATCCATCATTCCAGTCAATTAGAAATAGTTGAGGGCCAATTGCCCGGTCTTCCATTAACTGAGACACTTCAGATTGTTTAAAATAGCATAAAAGCCCTCTTTGTTGACCATTGGGCAAGCACTGTAGATTTCCCTGTTGATGGGCAGTTACCGCGTGGCTGAACAGAGCCCCAGTATGTCCTGCAGTACTTGAGAGATGAATATTACTACTACAGGCCCTGTCTGGGTTTTGATTCCTTCTCCTTCACCTCCGCCTCTTGCTCCCCCTGAAAGGTGTGATGCCTTCAGATGGTGAATTACCATGCCAGCTTGCTAAAAAAGCTGCTCTTTGTGGCTTTTCAAAACTTCTGTAGTTGAGGGGTTTTTTTCAGTTGCAGAAAAGTTCCTTTTTAACCTTGGTGCTTTAAAAGCTCTTGGCATCATTTGTTAGTTGCTTGTCGTGTATGTTTCTAAAGGACAAAGGAAGTGTGTAAGTGTTCAGGAAACTGTTAGTGCATTGTGGTGTGTGGCTGAGTTCATTCTGGTATCCCATGCCAGGACTGCCTGCTTTCATTGAGGGCTAACATTTCCCTTATGTTCTGAACTGACCAGCCTTAGGGTAGAGCTTGTGTGGAGAGCTCCAGCAGAGAGCTTGAAGCTTGTCATAGGTTAATGTGTTTGGGTTCACACTGAAGTGAGCTGAGTCCATTGTATATATGCATATAAATACATATTTATATTTAAAAAAACATTTTGTTTAACATGACATTTAACCAGGGAAGTAGTGGAAATCAGTTTATCTACAGCAAAGTATATATTTATGTATTCCCATCTTAAAATCATTGTCTATCTTAGAAAGTCTCCTTTCAGTGCTGTATCCTGCCTAGGTTTCAGGATGGGCTGGTCTCTGCGTTTTCCATTGTTTTGGAGCCATTTTGCATGGTTGTGCCAGTGTTTGATCCCAGCTGTGCAGCAGTGGTTCCTCTGATTGTCAAGAGTCTGGTAGGTGTGACACCACGTGTGCTGGGTGCCGAAAACCAGGACCTTGCTGTGTTTTTTGAACTGGAAGAGTGCAGCAGTCCTTGAACATAAGGCTTCCATGTTCTTCCAGAAGGTGCCCTGCCTTGCAGTAATGCAAGCAAGGCTGCATATGGCGGCTTCCCTGTTTCTATGCTCCTGAAGCATGGTCTCAAAACAGCAAGGCAATGTGCTGTACATCTGCCCTTCAGATGATAACAGGCTCAGTGATGTGCATGTGCTGGCTAACTTAGATTCCAGCTGTTGCACTAGTGAGGTGCACAGAAAGTTCTCTGGACAAATCCAGAGCAGAGAGCACAAAAGGGATCTTCAGGCTGTGGTTAAAGAAGGGGGTTCTGAAAAGGTAGAAGGATGTGGTAGCAGTCTGATTTGATTTGAGAGCCTTTAGATGCTGGGGAGCTGGATCTTTGACTGAGGAAGGATCTGCTGCAAATACACCAAGTTCAACAAATTTCCCTAGTGACTTTGTTCCTTTTTGATGCCCTATTGGGATAAGAATCTGATGCAGATCTCTATAGAGACTGTTCTGGTATTTTCTTGGAAAACTTGCCTTTTTTACTTTCTGTCTTCCCCACATGCCTCCAGCAAGTAGCAGCTTGAGAACATGACTGAACTGGAAGTATAGACCTAAGGTGGAAGGAGACCAGGGGGTAGAACATCAGCCCAAGACTTGACTCTGACAAACCCAGTATTTGCCTGCTTTGCACTTACACATAATCTCATGCTTTTCAGAGGTTGAAGCTTTAATAAGTAATTGAAACAAACAGTAGGAGGAGGAGAGAGATTCCACATCTAATTCAATTAGCATTGTTGTCCAGTGCCATTAATTATAATCATACTTGTAGTGTGCTTCATGGGAGTTGATACACTTGAGCTGTGTCTGCACTGGGGTCAGCTGAGGACAGATATGTCCATTGGTATGGAATCCAGCCTTTGTGCTTTGCAAAAACCTTCAAATTCGGTATCTGACAGTAGCCTGGAGTAAGCAGTAGCGTTGAATAGCCTGCGTCGCAATCTACTGAACAAAGGGTATCTCTAGGAGAATGGTGATTTGATGTACGTGATTTTAATGTCTTTGAAGAGGACTGTTTTAGTGGAAGTAATAATCTCCTCTGATTTTATGTTGTTTCCAGACTATTTTAAATTATTTCATAGGCAGAGAATAAAGAACTTTGTTTACTGTCTTAAAGCAGGATGTCTGATCCTCCTGGGGGAGTTTGCTCTTTAATTTAAAAAGATACAAAATAGCTTCTTCGATGGAAATATAACTCTAGGAATTGAAATGGTGATGATTATAGAAGCTGTAGTTTTCTAATGCAAAATAAGCCGTAGGAGATGTGCCCTAAATGGTATATCGCTCTTGTTTTTTTAACAAAGCAAGAATTACTGTTACTTTATTATTCTTGCTTATTTTACAGGGTTTGTAGCTGTTTCATCTGCACTTAACTTTTACAGACTGGGGATAAATTGTCATTTTGGCTTTTAAATAGCAATGTTTGAGATGCAAGCGCAGATCAACAGGATGGGATTCATTTGGTACTCAAAAAATCAGGGAGAAAAGCCATGACTACTGGCACTATGCAATACCTGGATTGCAATCTGTTATCATAATTTGATGGTGTTTTGGAAGGAGCCAAAGGTTATTATTTGAAAGAGACCTCATGGGTAATGCTTATTAAGGCGGGGGGAGTTAGCACCTTGAAATGCGTGTGTTTATTGCAAGAGAACTCCTGCTGCCCTTTTAGGGGGGCTGTGGGGCCCTGAGGGCACTAACAGACCTCAGTGGCCCTGACCAGCTTAACAGTGGCCTTCTGACTGAAGACCTCAGAGCTCTATTTAGGATGAGCCCTGGCCCTCAGTCCATGCATATGCTGTGCTGGAGTCCTGGTCTCCAGCCAAACGTGATCCAGACCCCAGCCTGCAGACTGACTTCCCTGATCCTAACCTGACCTAAGCAAATTTGCTTCCTAGGTTGATCCTGAGCCTTCTTCATCACTCCTGGTTGGATCTGGCTGCCATCTCAGGTCTGCCCTGATCACTTTGCCCAGGTGCTCTAGAAGTGGGTCCCAGACAGCGAGGCTCCTTCCTGGCCATCCAGAGGACCTCTTTCAGCACCACATCCCCCAGGGAACTGCAGACCCTGGATCCTCTCTGTGACACAGTTTGTCTAGTTTGGCTGTTGTGCCCTGAATGTTTCAAAGGGGGGGTCCCTGAAGGAGGGGGGAGCCTGCCTGCAGCAACTCAAGGATCCTGGCTGTCTCCCATTGAGAAGGAGTGGAAAGAAGCTCCATTTAGATTTGGTCTTCCCAGATTCAATGATGGTGAACAGTGATTGCTGTGGCATGGCAGATCCCTCTTGTGCTGGGGAACACCCTCTTGTTTGACAGTAGGAGGAGGACCACGGGGTCTTGTGCAGTGTGGTAACAAAAGAGGAATTGTATAGTTGCTTTTACTTTGAAAGTCCCCTGCAAGGCAAACGAATGAGTGTGTGTGCTAAACTGGAATTACCTACCTCTGTCAGCCAGGGAACTGCTGGTAGGTTTATTCATTGGGATGTCATGTTCCAGCTCTACCTGGCAACTTGTGTTTTACTTTGAATAATTACGCTTACCTGCCAAACATTTGGCATCTGAGATGCTGAGAAGTATTTAGCAAGAGCGTCCTAAATACTGACTTAAAAGCTGAGCAGAGAGAAGGTGCTTGAAAGGTGCAGTGTGTCCCACTTTCTGTAATTTGTGATGACCTAAAATCCTTAATGATGGAAACTAAAAACAGATAACAAAACCTTTGCATCTTTTCTACGCTATTGTTAGCTGATGACAACTCTTAAGTTAGGAATGTGGAGAAAGTACTGGGTTTGGCGATCAAAGAACTGTGTCCTTAAGCTAATTCAGGGAGTAAACTGGTGATACACTGTCCTCTTTGCATTCCTCACTCAGTAGCTCACATAATAAGAAGGAAGACATAAGAATATGCAGTCTGGTTAGTTGTCTGTGGTGGAATATCTACCTTGAACTTTGCAAGCTTGTATTCTTTCTGATGCTTAGGACAGTCTCTTGCTAACAATAGTTTTCTCTTGTAGGAATGCAGATTTGTATCTCCCTGAATCTTCATTTTAGAAGCACCCAGAGGATAAAATCTGGCACAGTGCTCATTTAAAGTCAATATGGTCTAGTTTGCAATTTGCTCATGTTTAAGTGCCCAGCTTCTAAGATTTCCTTTGCCCACAGGCAGTCTGGGTAGAAAGGGAGGCTTCCCCCCCCCCCCCTTCCTTTCTTTCATAAAAAGTTTTGCAAAAGCTTGAGGAACAAAATATTTTTTTCCACCTTCCATCTCCTCAGGTTTATTATCACAGCGCAGACTTTGCTGCTGAAGAATCCAGAGGGAAATGAAGAGATGTAAATTCGCGTAAGATGCAGCTGGAAATGAGGATGATGGATGAGCTATGTGTGTATGTAGATACATGTATGGGAGGAGTGAGATGGTTCCACCTTGAAGCAGTTTTAGCATTCCATGCCTTGGATGTGAAAAGGAGGTTTACAGGGACAAAGTGTAATGAAAGAATAATCTCTACAAGTGACTGGTTTCTTTGCTGTTGGGGAGGCTGGGGTTGCATGAAGATTAATAGAAGCTCTGAGTCTTTACTGTATTGCAATATTGTGTAAATTCTTCTGTTTAGAGGGAAGCTTTACTGTGGGGTGGGGAGAAGGGAGTTGCAATTAAAATACAGTATTCTCAAGAAAAATGTGAAGGGACTAATGTATTTGTCCCAGGAGCTAGTTTCCCTTCTGAAGTTGTGGGCAGAAGACACAATGTGACATGTGAATGCTACCATAAAGGATTCAGTGTGTATGGTAAGTTATTTGCCATAATGATTAAGTACTGCACACTGAAGGAGTGATTTTCTTTAGGATTTCAGAAGCCTTATTTTCGTTGGTTGATTCTGTAGCCTGAGTTACTTCATGGTTTCAGTAGGAATTGAAGTAGTGGCTGTTTATATCACCTCTGGTGGTCCAGCAGCTGTTGTCTTTGAAGGCTGTCCATGTTCCATTTTGATTGTGATGATTGCCTTAGGCTTATTGTCATAGTCTTGGTTAATATTAGCCCTTACCTGAAAATGCAAGTGCCTTCTGTGTTGAGGTTTAAGTTCCAGAATGGCAGAATACAGCTGTAAATAAAGGAAACTGAACAGGCGCATCTCAGCTTGTTTCAAAGGAAACTGTAGATCACACAAGGGTTAAATGACACTTTTCATTGTGGAGCTTAATGAGTACTTTGCTCCTGCTCAGCAGCATAAGGTCAGTGGGAAGGAATGTGTCCTTCAGGGCTTGTACAAAGCATGAGAGAGCAAAAGGGGCAATCCAGCATTCAGCATTGGGATGAAATGCAATTTTTATAAAAAAAATGTTACAAAATAAAATGCTTTAGTTCCCTGGTGATGAAGCTGCTCACAGGTAAAGAATATTTAAACCTATGCATAGTTAAACTCAACATCTGCATGGCAGCAGTTTCATCCCATTTTGGTTTTCTGTGATGTGAAAAGGTAAACTGAACTTGTTCATGGTGTCTTCTTTAGGGAAAGTGTGTTCACTTTGCAATTTGGGGCTCTGTCATTCTTTTTTTATAATATTGGGGGGGAAGACGTGGCTGTGCGTGTGTATTTGTACATGTATATTTGTGTGTACACTCAGTAAAGGATGTTCTTAGTGTGCCATTTGACAAGGTGTGCAAATAGAAGCCCTACTTTGGCTTTGAGGTCTCCGTAGCCCCATACCTTCAGGGCTTATAATGGCATGAACAGCCTGTCATTTCATTTTTAGTAGCTGAGGATCCATAATGGTGGGGAAAAGTCTTGTTTCTCAGTATGTAAGCTGGTTCTTTATTGGCCACTTGCTGTGAAACTTCTGAAATACATTCATCTACCAAAGGAAGCTTCTCTGATTTCTGTGCTGAGACACACAATTGTGTGAGGAAAAGGAATGTTCAGACGTTGGTGCTGGCTAGAAGCAGAAGGGTCTCTTTGGGCAGCATCCCTGCAAGAACCAGCCTTTGATCTACCTTCTTTCTTTTTAGTGTTTCTTTATATTGTCTACCTGTTATAAATCTTAAATAAGCATATAGCCAGTGAGATCTTACAGACCTCATGAAGGGAAGGTGTCAGAAGGCATTTCACATAAATCAGCTCTTAATCTCTAGCTGTCCATTTTTTAAATTATCATTGCTCTGGACAGTTTGACAAAAGTGTCAGTTTAATAGTAGGTCTGGATGGTTTATAGCCTTCTGCAGTCTGCAACTGAGTGTATTTTATCAAACAGAAAGATACTTTTAATGGTGCATAAGATTAACTGCTCCAAAAGCAAATGGTCCTGTTCACTGCAGAGCTGAATGAATGTTTTCACAAACAAAAATTCCACTCTTCCTATGCTGGGCATTGAAGGGAAAGCTCAAAGCAGGTTTAAGTATATAAGGTAGTAGTCCATTAGTCTATGATAGGTTGCCTATAAAGATGATCAAGTCCTGGATAGGTGCTTCACGTTATTTCCTTTTGCTAAACTGAGGTCAGTCACACCAGCATAGTTTTGCAGCTTGCTTTTTTGAGCCGGGAAATACTTCTTTCTCTGACTCTCTACTTGCAAGTTGTTGGGTAAAATGGGTTTTTCAATTGAGAAAGCTGAAATCAATAGAAGAGTTACGCCATGATGGTAGAAGTTAAATACTAATTTTTATTTCTTGACTGCTTCTATAGGAACAAAGCCCCAGTAACCAGACATCAATAGCAATGATGCAAGAGCCTCAAGAAATGGTGGAAGAGACAGTTACTGTGGAGGAAGACCCAGGCACTCCCACTTCACATGTGTCCATTGTCACTTCTGAGGATGGAACTACAAGGAGAACTGAAACCAAGGTGAGAGGTTAATAACCAGTGAGGAAAATGGCAAAATATTATCTGATCACAAAGTGAAAATAGCAGGGAGTAGCCTTAGTGATGACAGCCAAGCTGCTGTAATCCTCCTTGATTCTGAATGTTCTGTTTGCCAGCAAAGCTGAGATAAGAGCTTCTTCAGTTTCACCTCTACATCTAGTTTGCTTCCTATCAGCTGTGCTGCAACAGCTGTTGATTGAGCTGTGAACCGAACAGTAGAAAATACCCAAAACACTAGGACCCCTTCCCAGAGTGTTTGTTCTTTTAAGTTTCACTTCATTTTACTGAAGCAGTTCACAGCATTGTCCTGCAAACGCCTGTAGTGATACAAGTATTAGATGAGTTGTTAGGGCTTGGAGTAAATTACTTTTGTAGCCAAGGAAAATGTGTTTGAAAATATGTCTTCAAATTACTTCCAATGTCTAATAACAATATGCTATTATGCCTTTTTCCTTTAGAACAGGAAACGTCCTCTTTAAATAACACTATAGCATTTAAACTCTGCAGCAATCTTCTGAATGGCATTTTATTCCCAATGCATGGGAAAAGCTGGGTGTGTTCTCAAATGACCTGTACCTCAGGGTCAGCTGGATTACAAGTGTTACATATGTTCTGAGTTTCCTGATGGCCTTTTCTTCTCTTTTCTAAGATAATTTTGGAGCCTTCGTTGAGCAGTCGCTGCATGCTTTCCAATACCACTGGAACATTAATCCGCCTTAGCAATTTGGGTCTTGGAAGTTGAGCTGAAAACCTGTGTTAGATTTTGGTCTTGTGAAAGTTGAAGGGTGATTCCCTTTCTAAAAAACTTCTGAAAAGTACTGATTAAAAAAAAGAGAGAGATTCTCCAGCTGCTTTGTGTGTGAAAAGGCATCGAACAGAAATCGGTGTTTATTTTTACTGACATTCTAGAACTGTGGTCCTCTAAATTATTTGGCACATCAGATCCTCAGGTTGGAGTAAATGAACATTGATTTCCTGAGGTCAGTGGGACTGCACACTATTCCGTAAACTTCAGTATCTGCTTTTGTATTTATTGCAATTTGTTACAAGTTAAATATAACTGGCCTATTTTCTCATTGTGGAAGAAGATGAAGATCTTAAAAATCAATCAAACAAACAAAACCCTCACATTTTGGTTAACTTTCAAAAAAAATCTAATGTGTTTAATCTGTGAGTTACTTGAAAGGAATGCTGTTTTCTTTCTAGTGGCAGTAACAATAGCTGGTATTTACAGGAAAGAAGTGATAAAATCACAGTGGTGATGGATGCATTTCTATGCGCACTAATAGTAGTTCAGAGTTTTAGGAGACTGGAAGTACAGCTATGCAAGTGACTAAAATGAGAGCTATGACTGTAAAAATAGAGGAGAGGCCATGCTGTGGTCCCTAGATAATGGCACCACATGGAATGAAATAGTTTGTCTGAAATAGTTATGCCACTGATAAAGCTGCATGTTTGTCATAACCTAAAAGGTGCGATTTTTCGCCTGTGTGTGGTGTAGCTGCTATTTTTCCATCTTCCCCCAGAAAAGGACAGTTGCAGCTCCAAACCAGGAGTTGTACTGCATATTGGAAAAGGACACTGGAAAAAATGGCAACTGAAGAGCTACTGCTCCATTTCAAAAGGCACCAGCTTTCTTCTGTTGCTTTAGTTCATTGTAAGCAGTGGTGTGTGCAGAAAGGGGGAAGGCTGCATAGCTGTCTTGCTCTGCATTTGTTTCAGATAATGCCACTGACTTCAACTCACATGCTGCCTGGGGGTGTTTCCTCATATTTTATTCCTAGAAAGACCAAATATTGAAAAAATAATTAAGAAGAATCCAGTTGTGGAGAAGTGATTCTGAAATGTCAAAGCACAGATTTAGTTGGCTTAGCCCTATCTCTGTCAGAAGAGCTGCTGGGAGTTTACTGAGGTGGTAGTTGTCTCTGAAACAGTTTTGTTGTGACTCTTCCTTTCTGTGACAATATGGCATAGATCTAACAGCTCATAACTATGAATCTGAGGTCAGATTTTATAATTATTTTTAATTGCTCTGGTCTTCAACTTGGTTTTGGTGGAAAATTTGTAAATGAGAACTATTGTCACTGGGGTTTAGTAGCATCAGTTAAGTGTCCAGGAGTTAATTAGTGTATTGGCTTACTATCATTTCTAATAGGTATTGTGATAGTGTTTTCGTAGGTCACGCTGTTGTATGTGACAGCCTTACAGAGAAAATTAAGTTTCCTGGTACCTTGTGCAGTGACAGAATTCTGACCTTGCTGCTCAGATGAGGACAGCAAAGGAAAGCATTTCTCTGGGATGAGAGATGCAAACACATATCCATTTGGATGCAGTGTGCAGTAGTGTAGGATCTTTGTTGAGCCCAGAAATTGCTGTTCTTTGTCCTCACAGATTAAAACAAGAAAGAGGGAAAGAGCAGCCTCCAAATCCCATGCAAACCTGGCCTTGGTTTTTGTGTGCAGGTACTTTTTATCCTTCTAAAGGAACAACATTTCCTGTTGTGGAAATCCTTATATCCATCTTCAGTAATACCTAATCTGTTGCTTACTGAGGGTAATGGTTAAGCTTGAGATTGTCATGCTGTGTTCACTCAGTATTATTGGGGATAGCTTAATGCACAGCCCTTTTATTTGTTCTTCTTTGATCAGTTAAGGTAGTCAGGACAACATACAAATAAAGGCTTTAATGCAGGCATTGCTGTGCTTGCTCAAGGCCTTTTTGAAGAAAGGTTTAGAACCTATTTGTGTTACTTCTGTAGCTAGAAGACTCTACGGTGCCAGTCTCAATCTCCAGCATATTTGTTTTGCAAATAGATTGGCAGCACAAGATGCTTCCTCCAACAGAGACACCAGAGATGTTTTCCCAGTGTGTGTTTTCTTTGCTGGATGGCTTGTCACAGAGTGGTTCAGGTTGAAAGAGACCTCTGGAGATCATCTAGTTCAACCTTCCCAGCTCAAGCACATTGACCTGGGAAACACATCCATGCCCATTTTGAATGTCTCCAGAGCAGGTGACTCCACAACCTCTTGTCGGCCTGTCTCTTGCTCTGGCACCCTCAAAGAAGTTTTTCCTCATAATCAGGTGAAACTTCCTCACTTTCAGTTTGTTCCTGTTGTTGTCCTTATCCTGTCAGTGGGCACCACTGAAAAGACGGATGCTGCAGTCCACTAACCATCTTCATAGCCTTCCTCTGGACCCTCTCCAGTAGTTCCTTGTCTGTTATGAACTGGGGAGCTCAAAATTGGATGCAGTACTTAATGCCGTTTAGTATGCACTCTTTGATTCTTCAGAAGAAAATTGTCATTTATGCTAAATGCTGTGAATCTTCACCTTGCTGGAGTGTAATGCCTCTAAAATTCCAGCTCTTGAAATGAGGCAGAGCGAAGGCTACAGATGTGAAAACACCTGAATGCTACTGTTCCTTTATTCCCCTTCCCCCATTGTTTGAAAACCATAATTTATGTAGGTTATTCTCTCTAGTAGTATAGTAAGTAAACAGCCTTATTCTAGAAGCACTGACAGTTTTTCTATGCTTTTCTGTGCATCTCTGAAGATGCCTGTAGCAGTGAGGCAGGAAGAAAGGCATAATGGAATTTAATATTTGACATATTTTAAATGGAAAACATCTGCCTTTTCAAAATGAGATACCTCTGAGTAATTTTCCCCAAACTGTTATTCTCTTAGTACTGTATTAAGTCCCTACATAACATTCACTGCACAAAAGATGTAGCAGATAATGCTTCGTTTCAACTTTATAAGCCAAGGACTTATCATGCTACAACAGTGAATGTCACCTTGGGGAAAGACTACCACTTCTTGCCCGTCAGCTGGAACACTGCCGTGTGTTAAAGGGAGCCTGTTTGTAAGTGGCTCAAGAGAACTCAGAAAAGCAAAGTAGGTGTGTGTTTTGCTTGTATTAGTTTGCTTTTTTTTTTTTTTTTCTTCATGCACCTTTTATTTTTATCTTTGAAATGCTAAAAGACTGGAGAGATTTAGGTCACTCTTATTCATTGAAAATGATGGTTTATGGTCACAAACTGTAACATCAATCTGTATACAAAGTTGTTTAATTTGTAGTCCATCCATTTGTGCTTTCTAATACTCAGTAAGACCAGATCTTTCCCAATGGTGATAAACTGCTGCTCCCACTTCCTAGTACCAGTGTGCAAAATTGCTTGTGACCAGAACTCTTCAGTTGTGATGGTGCCAGGTACCCCAAGCTGCAGTTCTTGAAACTTTGCAGAAAATTCAAGTGAGTTAAGTCATAGAGCAGGAATGGATCTCAAGCGAAGTCAAAGGCCTTTTCAAATGTGGAACCTTAAGCTTAAAATTGAAGGGGAGAAATTCGAGCTGTTGTTTTGAAAACCTATGGGGTGAGTTCTTACACAGCATTTAATAGAAAGGTAATAGCTTCAACCTGCTTGGGCTGCTAATTTTACATTCCATAGTTCAAAGCTGAGCTCTCAGAAATGTCAGACTGCTTTATCCTCGTGCATTCCTTCTCATCTGTTTCCTATTTTATGACATAGTTTCCACATTTATTTTTTTTTCTCCATCAGCTTTTATAATGTACTTAATTTATATCAAAAAAAAAAAAAAGGCAGGGGAGGAGAAGGCCAAACAAAACCAAGCTCAGTAACAAAATGGAATTATAGGTACTGGTTAAGATGATTGCATTTGACTGTGATAGCCCACTTCATCTGAAATCTCAGTATTCTGTCCTCCTCTTGTCTGAGCACTGTGCACTTTGAGACATCTACTTGTACCATCTGCACATGCATTCAGTACATCAAGTCATTGGATATTTTCGTGTTTGGTCTCCTGTTCTTCAAGACAAATAAAAAGATGAGGGACAGAAAAATACAGAAACTGCTTCAGGAGTGTACATCTTTATTTTGTCTCCCATTGACAAAGCTACTTCCAGAAATAGAAGTAGTAAAAACATTATCATGGATCCTGCAGGATAATCAGTTAACAGAATAATTGCTATCTGAGGGAAGAGAAACATGGATAGGTCCATAAACCTGGAATGCGCTTAACTTATGGGGTCGGGGGTGCAGCAATAAAAGCAGTACTTTGCAGTCTCATAGGAGTTTGTTTGTAGAGGGCCTGAATAAGTTGGTATGTTGGAACTTCTTTTTTTACTGTGGCTGAGACCTTTATATAGTTTACAGGGCGTAAAGAATTGCAAATATATTTTAAGCATGCTCAGCTTTTTCATAGGAAAGTGAATTGAAGCTTTCATGTGGTGCTCTGTAGCATTGAAACAATTGAGCACCTTTGATATGTAATTGGGCTAAGACCTCTTTAAACAGGTGTTTTTTAGAGATGGAAAATAAACAGTGTAAGTCAAATTGGCCTTTCTCAAAGTAACTTGTATCTCTAAATTTTTCATTAGGGCATATCTGTAGTGAGGAGTTCATGTTAATAATCCTTCTCAAGATTGGATGCATGTGGAGGATCAGGTGTCTCTCAGACAAGACAGTCTGTTGGGACTCCCATTTGCAATAGCTTCCTTCTTTCTGGCTAATGCATCTGTGTTAAGGAAACCACAAAAATGTTGGGAGAGATTAGTGTGTTGTCAGCTGCTCAAGACTGCTCTGTTCTTTTAAGAAATACAAATGAAACATTCCCTTGAGCTGGACTTCCTGAAATAAAGATGGTTGGTTTGTTGGGGTTCTTTTTTTTAATTTTTTATTTATTTTTACTGCTTGGAAACCTAATAAATGACCCTTCCTCTGTGTGCTGGCTAATTGCTTCCAAAAAGCTTCCCTTTATTGTCCTGCAGGCAACAAAGTCTGTTTATCGCATGCTAAATCTTCTATCTCAGTGCCTCCCCCTGACAAATGAGGCATGAGTGCAAATACTCCCTCTCTCAAAATACAAGGCTTGGTTTGATTGCCCCACCATAACATCTTTAGCATTAGTGAATGCTTTTATGCTAAGAGAAATGTGTTCTTTAATGCTTCAGTGAAATGTTCCTTTTTATGTGTCTGTCGGGGGTTTTTGGATTGCCCTGATTTTTTCTATTCGTTAATAGGCAAAGCATTCAGAAAATAATGAAGGTGAAGCTGTGCTAACATTGCAGACTTGTTCCTACATGTGCTGGCTGATGCTAAGTGTATCTTTTCGACTAGCCATAGCCACTGAAAACTTGTCTGTGCTAGTCTTGAAGACAGAAAAATAAGACAAATTGCAAATGAATCTGCTGCATTCAACCATTCTGTGTTGGTCATATAAAAAAAAGTAATCTCTGTAAATACTCTATAGAGAAGATGGTGAAAAACTCAGTAAGGGGAACTAGTCGTTATCCAGGAATTGATTTTGCAAGTGTTCTGAAATTCTGGGGTTTTGTGTGTGTACACATACTGGATAGTGGTAGACAAATGTCCTTGCCATAAAATTTCTGTATTGTGTTTCCTCATCGTGTTTAACACTAACTATGATTCTAAGAGAAAAACAACAGTCAAAACTGAGCAAGCATCCAGAATTGGCAGTAGGCTGCTGGGTCAAGACATGCAGCAGTGATGCCTCTTCTGCAAAGCCTTTGTCCAAGGATGTTGCAGATCAAAGCTTGTTTCTCTTTTGTGCTACTGCTGCAGCCAGCCATGGCGTATATATAGCAATAGGCATTTTGCATTGTCTGATCTTGACAAGTTTATGGAAAATTATGCGTGACAAACCATGCGTGCATGGCAACATAGGCCTTGAAAAGCAAACCTCAGAACTGCGTTTAAAGCATCTGACTGTTGTGGAATAGTGCTGAAAGAAAGGGCTTTGAGCTCATGTGAGTGCTCTTCCTGGCATCTAGAAGGCTGCCTCTTTTTTCCTTCCTGGGCAGAAGTATCAATTTCTGATTCATCAGATTGTTGAAGCACTACCTTATTTTCTGTTATTCCTGTTACTGGTTCCCAAATTCAGGAACACAAAGGCCCAGCACTTTGCATCCAGTTTTGTTGTTGCTTTGCAAAACTCTCGTATTTCAGGCCTGGTAAATGCTGGTTTTCTTACTCTTACAAGATTGCTTATGAACATACTGTTTTGAATAAAACTACTGTTTCATACTTCAGTAGGAGAATACTGAGCTGTGTTGCCATCTGTATGTCCACCTCACAAAGAGCTACTGTAAGCTAAGCCAGCTCTCTCTTTTCTCTAAATGCTGTCTAGTTTTATAAATGCCATGACAGTGGTCATGCTGATAACTGAGTGGAAAGAGCAAGTATTGTGTGCGGGTAATAAGCAAAAACAGCTTTTGTATTTTATATCATGAAATAAATGTTTAGTTTCTACTTTCCTTCCTTCTAGTTATAAAAGTGTGTGCTTTTAAAACAAGGGAGAAAAGAAGGTTTGGAGGCATGGAAGCTAACATCTTTCCTGATGTTTACCTGCTAAGGAAATCCCTTTGCGTTGAAGAGGCAATTTTTTGGCTCTGGCCCAAATTAGATACTAAGGTTGTTTGGTACCTGGCTATGCTTTATTCAGCATCATGATGCTGTTTAATTACTCTGATGGTGGAGAGCTGTTTGTGCTGCTTTCAGTCTTGCAGGATTTCATTACTCCATTAGGCTGAAGTATCATTTTCTCACAGATGCCTCTAGGAAAAGAAATGCTGTTTGGGTGAATTTTTGCTGTTTGGTGTTTCTGTGTGAAAACATCTGGTTGGAGGACATGTCTGGAGCGGCTTCAAGAGACACACTCATTATTTTGTTCTAGCAGCAGCTTGGCTAATCTGATGCTAATCTAAATGTTTAAATCAGAGGCTGTAGGTCAAAATACCTATTTGGGCTACAGAGCTACTAAGCAATCCAGGCATGCATGTTATAGTTGCTGTTTCTCTTGAGTTATGCAGTTCAGTCTGTGGCTTACACTAAGAAATACGTCATTTACCTTTGATATTTTAGGAACCCAAAATGTTTCTTAACAATGTTGGTTTGTGTTCCTCCCCTGTCTTTGTATGATACTCTGGTGGATTGATTCTGTCGCTCATCTTTGTGGTGTGACGTTCTGTTGCTTGGTTGTCTTGTTAGTTGTTTTTTGTGGGTGGTGGTTTTAGTGGTGTGTGTTTGTTTTACAAAGTCAGCATTTACTAGGGTTACGGTAACTTTCTGTAGGCTAAAGTAACTTTATTAGGGTTAGGGTAACTGAGGGTAGATTGGCTTCTGCTGGACTTTGTATTCTCTCCAAAGGAGAGTGCTGGTCACTCTGGTAAACAGCACAGAAGATGATGGACCCCACATACCAACCAAAACAGAAGATCCTTTGCTAGTTTGTAAATAGTGGCTTTTGTCCAGCACTGTTTTATGCAGATTATCGGACCTTTTCCCATGAAACCAGAACATTCTTGGAAGCTCTTGAGGAGTCTTTGTTCTTGCCCTTTAGCAAAAAAACCCTGAACATAAGGGTCCTCTGGACACTGAACGTTTGCAGTTTTCATCAGTTCTGGGAAATAGACTAATTCTGTATTGAAATGAAATGTGATTTATAGGAAGAAAATATAAAGATGTGTTTGTCTGCAGACTTCTTTAATGTTTTAAACAAGTTTGTCTGGTCCAGTATGTTTAGGGTAGTTGCAGTTGCAAAAGCTCTGTGGCGTTAGTCTTTATAACTACAAATTTGTTAGTCACCCAAAATTGGAATGATGGGTACCTGTTCAGCTTGTATGGTGATGGTTGGATGTAAGCATATGTTAAAAGAGAAAGTAGTTGTGCTATCTAAAAACTCGAAGTCCAGAATTTTTCTGTTTGAGATCATGGTTTCCTAAATATTGTTGTCAAATTTGAGCAAGTTACATGTCAGTACAAATGATCCAAATCAGGCAGGGACATATGACTGCATTTCTGTCAAACTAGAGGATGTGATGTGGTGTTTGTGCTGATTGTGAGAGGACAGACTGTGGCTTCTCAGTACTTCGAAGTCTGCTCTAGGAAAGATGCCTCCTGAAAACCTTCTGGGCAAATACAAACTGGTGAGATGACTTTGCACTGCTTGCGCCGCTGTCGCATGGCTGCAGTGGTTTTGGTTTGCAAGAGCCTCAGAGTGCACTCAACTCTGGCTCTGTGACCTGTGTTTTATGCTTTGTGATTCTCCCTGTTTTACTGTTCCAGTTCACCATATGTCTCAATGTGTTGTGCAGCAAGGAGAAAATTAACCTGTTTGTTTGCGGTTTCTTCACAGGTTACCAAAATGGTCAAAACAGTCACCACCAGAACAGTGCGTCAGGTGCCACTTGGGCCTGATGGCCTGCCATCAATGGATGGCTCCTCTCCCATGGGCAGTTACACAGATTCAATAGACAGAAGGTACATGAAGAATGGGGAGCGGTACATTACACCACAAGCTTCATCCACGTTGAACAGATCTTACAACAGCTACAATGATTCGTACCCTGACAGTCATGAGGGTCAGTATCGCCCTTATATTGGCCATGATGGTTATGGAGATCTATCTGATAACTATGGCAGCTTGTCTCGTGGTGTCAACTACCGTCCTCGCTATGCCTATGTGCCAGGAAACAGTTACAGGCCAGATGATGGTAGCTTCACTTTGCCAAGCAGAAGGGATAACTATGGTCCAGTTGCCCAGCCTCAGGTGCCAGTGGGTAGCAACGTTGACTTGAACCGCTCCCAGCCAGAACGCTTCCAGCCAGAGCCCTATGGACTGGAAGACGATAACCGCAGCCTTGGAGTAGATGATGAAGGATATGAACTGGACCCTGATTATTCCACTGTGAACCGGAGGACATCTGCAGGTGTGCCAGAGAGAGGAAGACCTCACAAAGGAAGGTAAAATACATTTATTTTTTATAATGCAGCTCTTTTTTGCTTATTTGAACTCTTAATGGTCTGGTAAGTTCTGGAATTACTTGAAAGAAAAACAGGTAGAACTTGTCATTTAGCCCATAAATGACTGCAAAACACACACAGAATTCAGAAGGAAGTGAGAGTAGTGATCAAGAACCTTTTCACTGTGTTTCTGGGCTCATTAGTTTAGGTTAAATTTACAAAGAAAGAGAGGATCTTGTAGGAGAGTGTCAAGTTATGTTTTTCCTTTCTTGTAAGGAACAGTTGTGATGACTACATTGTGTTGTCCCAAAGACATCCCACACTAACAAGGTGAAAAGAGAGATTTGTAATCTGTGAGACTTCTGACAGGTCTGGTTATGTGCACATCTGCAAAACAAATTCTGAACAGCTGGTTGGGGTTCCAGAGGAGCTGATATCTGGTGTTGAAGGGATGCCTTGTTGGATAAAAGCTGTCATGTGAGGTATTTGACAGCATCAGCTCCTGATCCTGTGCTAACCACACACCCTCAGCTGCAGGTTGTGCAGTACAACCATTTCAGTCTAGGTTGTGCTGAGCCTCACTGAAGTATTTAAACATTTTAAAGACCAGATTGTTATTTTGTCTTGTGCCTACGTGAAGAGGAGATAAAAGCATCTGTTTTGCACTCAATGTAACTTCACTTGTGACCAGTCGCAAATTACTTGTGCTTCAGTCCCCTTTCCAAGGGATGTTCTATTTTATGCCATATTTTCTGATTTTAGTTGTTTATGCTGGCCTTGCAGCTGTCAGCTTTTGTTCTCGGGAAGGGAGGCTTATTACTCAGCTGAAAGTCATCTTCTGAATATGAACCTGAAAAACTTGTATATTTTGTTCTCCAAGCAGTGTACAAACTTTTGTGTGTTTGCATGAAGTCATGTCCTCATGATTCATATTTTGATATGGAATTAGTTCTCATTATTCTCCTTTTAATTTAGTTTCCAGAGCTGTAAAGAGTCTGTCACCCATCTGCCCCTATGTGTGTAGATGTTCTTTGGATTTAACACTTCTGACTGAAGCTTTCACTTCCTCAGAAGTAATTCTTGGGATTTGGGTATGCCCTTTGGCTCTCTTGTCTTGGAGTGCTCCTACTTGGACATGTTATGTTTTTCATGATTCTCTTCCTACTTTCATAGATCTGTCTTCCTTCACATTTCTGGAAGTTTAGTGGAATCAGGCACCTGCAAATTGTCATCTGCTTTGAAAGAAAAAAAGAGAAAAGGAGAGAGAAATGGTGTCATAGAATGAATTGTAGAATAGTTTTGGTAGGAAGGGACATTAATTAAAGCTCATCTAGTTCCAAACCCCTGCCACAGGCAGGGACAGCTTCCACTAGACCAGGTTGCTGAAGCCCCATCCAGCCTGACCTTGAACACTGCTAGGGGGAGAGAGTATTAAGGCATAACTCCCCGAACATCCTTTTAAGTCCCTTGTGACATCTTCAATCTTACAAGCTCGCCTGCTAGTGGAACCACATCACATTACATAAACGCATTAGTGTTTTATGGGGCAAAAGGGAATACCTGCAGCCAGTAGGTGCCAGAATGCTGCTCAGTTTATCAGACCCTATTTGCTGCTCCCCTGCGTCTGCGCAAGTTTACAGTTCTTGTTAAAAGCAGTCAGGCAGCAGTGCTTTTAAATGTTTATTAATGTTTTTCAAACTAGGCATGATGAATAATTAAATGTATTCTTAGAAGCTACCCATTTGCATTTTTAAGGTTTTGTTTGGTTTAAACATGCCTTTGATTTATTGTTCCTTGCAGTTTGGATAGGACCAATTCACAATTTTTGTTTTAGGTTTCTTTTATTGTGAGTTTTTTTCCATATTAAATGCGATCAAGAAGCTTTGACAAGTAATTAGCCTGACTGTGGCAGCAAAATTCAGCTGGTGAGAGCATAAGAAGATTGTATGAGGGGCTTCTTCATAAGTAGTTAATTTGACATTTCAAAGAAATACTTGAGCAATTCAAAAGACGTGCATTTCAGATGTGCTACTGATCTACAAGGAACTGAAGACTACAAATAGAGCTTTGTACTAGGTGAGGGTAATTACTACTTGATTATTCCTTTCTAGGTTTTTTTTAAATAAGTTATTCCTTGTGAAAATGACTAAATGAGCGTGATAAATTGATGGCACCTTTGATTTCAAAAAGTTTGTATGTGCAGAGTGGGTATAACAACACTCTCAGAAGCTTTTCTACATCACGCGTATTTCAGCTTGGACATCTTCATCATGTCACAGACTTCTCTTGGCTTTCTGCAACAACTGCAGTTATTCTCTTGTTTTCTTCCCAGTAAGTGCTGCCCTCGTTTGTTAATAGTTTAAAGGTAGAATAAGGATTCTGGCTGTTGGTTCCTAGTTTTGATGCTGCTCTGAGGGGACCGAATGGAGGCTTCTTATCTGAATCCGTGGTAGTGTATCTCACCCCATGTGATAAACAGGCCTCCCAGCTGTGTCTGGAGGGGATCCTGGTCAAGGGGATTTCTAGTAAGATTATTCATTCAATCTTTTGCGTGCTTCATTTGGTCACAGAAATAAATATCTATTCTGCTTTCCTTCTGTCTTCACCAGCTTCATTTTAAGCTACTTGTATTTCATTTTAAATTGGGGAAGAATGTGCCTCCTCACACACCTACAGGTCCAGATACCTGTACAAAGGCAGATATTCTCTGTTGGCTCCCCAGTGTTTGTGGCTGGGATGTTTCTTGTTTTCTTTTATACTCAATTGCTGATGTAAGATAGGTTATTTTCTGCAACAATACCTGGCTCTTGATGTTCTGTTCTTCAGCACGTGCTCTGGTTTGGTTTATATCAGATTGCATAATAAATTATGAGAGACATTTCGATAATAGTTAATATTACTCAACTTGTGAAAGTATTTAAACATCTCTAATTGAGTTTATGCCCTTTTTTATTTAAATGGTAAGTTTTATTAAATTAAGAGGGGGTTTATTAAATCAAGAGGGATTTTATTATAGTCTTTAAAAATACGTAGTTGTATGGTGTTGCATGGTGGCTTATATACAGTCCTTTTTGAAAGAGAAGCAGGAAGTACTGAATATGTTTCATGCACAAAGCCCATCCCTACTATTATTTAAAGATTTTTAATCATTAAATTGGAGTTAAGACAGATCAGAAAAAAATGGCAAGTCATAATTCATCTTACTTTAAAAATTTTTCTTCTGTTCAGCTTCTCATTTCTTGCCTCTGTGACAATTTATTTCCTGAGTGGGTCTCCACAGTTTGCATTCATGGGCCTTTTTTTTCTACCCCTAAAAAGCCTGGATCAGCTATTTCCAGTGTTACTGTTCCAGACTAGACAAGATATGCATTTTTAATAGTGACTAAATCAACAACAAAACAGTTTTCTGCTGTTACATTTTCTATGGCAGAAGCCTTATCTAAGAGACTGAGACTATATTTGGTTGTCACTCGATGGTCCAAATTATTATTACCCAGGAAATGAGCCAAATTTTAGATTAAGTAACAGTAGGTCTCTTGCTTCTATTATGTATAGACAGTGTGAGAATATTGCTGTCACATATGTATTAGTCACATTCTTCTTCTGGTGTCTTTTTTCAGTCTAGAGTATAAAGGTTTACATTTGTAAGTGCATTTTCAGTCAGCACTTCTGGCCTAACTTCGCCCATTCCAAAAGTGGTCTCACTGCAGCACCCATCCTCTTGTTTAATGCCCAATCGTTAAGCATAATACAACATTGGGATGTTGTCTGTGTTGGGGCAGGAGTGTATGGACATGCCTGGGCAGAACAGGGTGAAGCAAAACAAAAATGCAGTCAGTTTAGAAAAAGTGGTTTTTTTTCTGAGGCTTCTCCTTAGGTCTCAGTTTGTTAATCTTCTGGTAGCAGAAGACTGGCATGTGGCTGAGTTTCATGTGGCAGGAGGTAACATGAGTCAGCTTTCAAGGGAATTTCAGTGGTTACCCATCCAGCACGTAACTCAGACTTGTTTCCGCAGAGGATGCAGTCCAGTTTTGAAATCCTGTTGTGTGCCCTCCTGTCAGGGAACAGAGACTGGCAGAAGTAGCACCTTATTCTGCAAAGTCTTTAGATTTCCTCTTCAGTTTCTGGCACAAAGTTCCCGGCTGAAATCACAAGCCTTTTTGGTCTTTTATCCTAAGCAGACACCAGCTGCAAACTGTGATGAATGTAACACTTATATAAATTGTTGAGGGTTAAATGTGTAAATCCTTCACCTGTTCGCTTAAATTTGCCTATGTTGAAGCCACGAGGAAGGTGATAAATCTATAGCTCCCTTCCAGTTTTTATCTATGCTAGAATGTGTTTTTATCAGTTTCCTAAGACAGGTGATTAGTGAGACCCATGGCATCCTCAGCTGCCTTGCTATAAACAGATGGAAGGCAAGATGCTTGTAGTCAGCAACTCTGGCATACTACCAGGTCTCTTCAGTCCCGAGTGTGAAGAGCTCTTGGCTGCCTCTGCACAGATGACTGTATCTGCTGAAGCTCTCATTAGTCGTTCTGAATCAAGTGCCTTTCCCTTCCAGTGTAGCTGCTTTGCTGGAATGAAGGGAAGAAATTGCATTTGGCCTCCACCAGTCCAGCTCAGGGTGATTTCTTTACCCTCTGTGTGTAATTGTATTCCTGATTTTATTAATTTTACTTCAGAAACTGTGTTTAACTCATAGATAGATGCATGCCTTTGATTTCTTTGCTCTTTGCATAGTCTGTGCTTCCCAGTTCCCAAGCCCCCTGTTTAATGAGTGGAGCTGGGACTTGATCTGGGCCAGACCATCTTCATTCACATGGAGAGAGGGGATCTGGCTGCCAAGGCTGCCAAAGGCCTGTGGTAGTTCTGCATTGCACTGCCTGGTCAGGTATTTTGCTCCTTTGCAAATGATCTGTTTTGTTAAATTGCCTCCCTTCAGTGCTGGTAAGTGATGTAAAGCTGGTATTTAGAGCTTCCCTTCTCCAGATTTGATAATTATATTGAGTCATGTGAACTTGAATTGGTGTGATGAGATACTTGCCTTCACTGAGCTATCATGACCAGCTCTTGAGTTCACACCAGGATCTCAGGGTTTCTAGATAATTATTCGGGATCTTGAAGGGTCAAGTGTCCAAGTATCGCTTTTGCTGCCAGATAAACACTGGGGTTTGTTACTGGTGCATTAATCAGCTCTAGATACTGTTTCATCTTACAGGTATGTTGGATCTGACTTGCATGGGCTTCTTTCATCAGTAGTGCTTCTTGTGCTCATCCTTTCTCTACAGATACTTGAGAGACACTCTTGTTTCAAAGTACCTGTCTTTGTGTACCGAAATGGTTGTGTTAGTTGTATAATCCTGTTTTTTCCACTAAGGAGATGGTTCAACAGAATCAGGTTGAGACTGGGGGGAACAGATTTATAAGTGAATGGCTCATGTAAGAATGGGACTGTACAAAGATGCCAACAGTTGTTAAAAGTCATTTATGGTTCAGGGTCTGTTTCCTTGAGGATGCTTTACTTCTGCTGTGGGGATGGGGCCAGCAGTACGTGCTGTGGGCAGCGCTTCACCACAAAACAGTAGCTGGTGGGTTCTGAGCGGAGCTGCCTTCCCCACCACCACCTTCATATTCATCCTAAACCATCCTAAATGCAGCTGTCCGTACCTGCAGCACTCAGAATTGCAACCTCTTCCCTGCAGCAGGAAGCTCTCAGCATCTTCCCATATCTTGTTCCACCCCAGCTCCGTGTCCTGGGGATTACATCAGAGAGGCAAGTATCATCAAAGCTTGTTGGCTGTCTTTGTGCATCAGTAGCTTTGTAATGGAACAACAGAAGTAAAAGCTCTTTTTTACAGAAAGAAGTTGTTAGAATAAGTAGCAAGTTGGGATATGATTTGTGTGTGTGTGTGTGACTGATAATTCAGATATTCACACTTATATTTAATAACCAGGGTAGACAATTAAAAGTTACTGTTGTTGGTACTAGAGTTATGTAGTGCTCTCTCCTATCATGAGTGCTGCAGTTTGAAGTCCGGGCAAGTTTCATTTTGGGCGAATGTGGTGAAAGCAAGGAGCTTTGTGAGGCTTAAGAGGAAGAGGAATCAACATGAGGAAGATGGACTCCTCCATGCGTTTCTGTTTGGAAGGCTTTATGGAAATAGTGCAGACAGACTGCATCCCAAGACAGTAATTATCTTTGTGTATTTGTGTGGCTGAGAAGGAGAGAGAAACTTAATTGTGCAGGTGTAACTGAGGTGGTGTACAGTTTCTTGTGAGCAGGTCAGAGGCTGAAGAGTGTTGACTGCCAGTTAGCAAGTCAAGCGAGCAAGAGCTGTGTAAGGGGTAGTTACTGGAATTGATCTTCTGCTACTTTTTATGCAGTGAGTAAGAATTTAGCTTGAAAGAATTTAACATGAGGATGAGCTTGGGAACAGAGTTTTTGCTGTAGTTTTAAAGCTATTTTCCTCAAATTTGTGTATCTAAACCCAGAATTCTGTTCAAGGAGTAGTTAAGGGGTTTTGTTATTACCTCTGCCCTGTGTATATGCTCAAGAGTAAATGTTTTCAGTGTTGTTATTTTCTTCTTGGAATGATGGAAACAGCTTTGTTCTGTAAGGGAAAACACAACAGCTGTCCAGACACTGTAAATTACTGTGTAGAGCAAGTACTGAATTATACATACACAAATAACTGCATCGATAAAAGGATTTCTTCAGATTCATTGAGCTTTGGATACTGGCCCATTTTTTCCTTTCATTCAGCTTATGGCTTAGAACAGCAATTAAAGCAACTTAAAGTCAGCAGAGGCACTTTTAACATTAAAAGCATTAATTGTACAAGATTCAGTTCAGTCTCCACCTCCAGTTGCTTCTCTCCCCAGAATCTAGTTTAATTAGCAGTCCCTTCAGGATAACAGCAAGCTCCATTTTCTTTCTGAGTTCTAATGGTCTATACTTCCTTCAAAATGACATCAGAAATTGTTCAGTAATATCAGTCAATGATTAAAATGAAAGCTTATAAGAATAATTTTGTAGCAATTAAAACTATTTGCTTGACTGAGATCAGCTACTATCTTAGTATTGTAGTTACCTGTCCTGGAAAAGAAGACTAAGGCAAAAAGCTGCTGCTGTTTATATACATGAATGATGTCAGTTTATGTTAATATCAATTAAGAGTAGTATTAGAGGGGAAGGAGGATGAAGAAGAAAAATCTTCCAGACTGAGGTTTATAACAGTGGGACTAATTAGAAATATGATTCAGCTTCCCAGTGGGTCACTTCAGCTCTTCATCCCCCTCAGCCAGGTTAGCGAGCTGGTGTGAACCTTTGGGGCAGCATCTGAGAGAGAATTGATTGCAAAGGTGAAAGTGTTTGGGGAGTTCATCTGTGAGATATAAGTTGCCTTATTGCCCTGGGGGCTTATTCACATAAAAAACTGAAGAATTTGTGACCAGTGGTTCACTGTACACAAGCTTCAGGTTTCCTTTTGTACTGCTCCTAAGGACTTACGTGTTATCTCACCCCAAGTGCACTGAAGTTCCCCTGCAAGAGCTCTGCGTGTTCTGAAGGATGAAAGGTGTCACTTTGAATAAAGGATGAAGTATATCAGTGAATCTCAAAAACAAATGTTGAAGCTGTAAATGCCTTTGCTTACAAATGTCTTGCAGAAATGTTCTATCTGTTGTAGGAAGTGATCGGGGGGGGCGGGGATATTTTTCTGAAGGTTGCAGATTATAGTTGAAGAGGTGGTTGCTAAAGAAAAAGAAATATTTGTCAAATACTGGTTTAGTTATTTTTAAAAATATGGACATTTGTCCAAGAATGTACTGTGTTAGTATGTTTTCAACTGTCTTGATTTTAACTTTGCCCTGTGTGTGAACTAGGACAGTAATACCTAAATATGTGTTAGCTGGTTGTGACTGATCTTACTTCAGTTACGCACAGTGAATTATGGCACAACAAGATGGATGCCATTCATTCTAATGCTGTAAATGATCTTAAGAGTATTAGGCTCTTAAGATAATTTACTCAAGTGATACAGGTTAGTTACTGATCTGGGGAGGAAAGCTCAGAGTACTGGACTTGGTTTGCATGTCCAGCAAATTACTCTGATGTTAAAAGTTGGATGTGGGCCTCTTGACCAGCAGCCTTTTACATGTATTCCAAATTATTCTGTACAAGATAGACTTCTATTACATGCTTGGATTCAGAACTTAAATTTTACATCACCTTTGACACTGTTATGTACACATTGATGAGTTCAGTATGCTTGTGTGAGCATCAACATGGAAATGTAGTGGAACTTCTCAGACTTGCTGAAAAGTATCTGTGGTCTCTGCACAGGCCTTGAGTGCCTTTAATTGCAGCTTTAGTTGGTTGCAAAAGTAGCAGCAATAATGAAGCTCAGTGTTTCCTACTAAATGTAATCCAGCTATCATAATTGTTTTGCTATTTTGACCAAAATGAAAGCAATCTGTTTGATGTCTCTGTCATCGTTTCATTGCTGGCCAGACAAACCCTGTGCCCATTGCTGTCCCATTGCTGCTTCTACGCGACTATGATTAATACAAATAAATTACTTCAGAGTGTAAATATGCTGGCTCTAATGATGAGTGTGATATTAAAACGGGTGCTCATAGCTGAAATCTCCATACATGAAATCATAGAATGGTTTGGGTTGGAAGAGACCTTGAAGATCACCTACAGACTCAGAGGTACAGAGTGTTTAAATGTGCTTTTTTCCCCCCCTCTTTTTTTCTCTTGGGACTGTTGCTTCTTACAGGGGCTACGATGACCCCATCGAGACAGAGATGGTTGAAGAGAGAATACCTTACCTCCATGGTGGCTACGCAGCACCGCTGGCACAGCCAGAGAGAGGAAGTATGGCTAGCATTGACCGCCTGGGGAAGCGCTCCCCCTCTATTGACAGCATTCGTAAGGACCCCAGGTGGAGGGACCCTGACCTCCCTGAAGTGATTGCCATGCTCAGCCATCCCATTGATCCAGTCAAGTCTAACGCCGCAGCCTATTTGCAGCACTTATGCTACGAGAATGATAAAATCAAAAAGGACGTGAGGCACCTCAAAGGGATACCTATCTTGGTGGGTCTGCTTGATCATC
Organism: Psilopsiagon aurifrons; assembly: GCA_025447955.1. NCBI lineage: Eukaryota > Metazoa > Chordata > Aves > Psittaciformes > Psittacidae > Psilopsiagon > Psilopsiagon aurifrons. Next base: position 46,333 of record JAOEHY010051070.1, read on the forward strand.
CGAAGCCAGAGGTCCATCGTAAAGCCTGCGGGGCTCTTAGAAACATCTCGTATGGGAAGGATAATGAAAACAAGGTGGCTATAAAGAACTGTGATGGGATCCCTGCATTGATCAGACTGTTGCGAAAAACAAATGACATGGAAGTCAGAGAGCTAATTACAGGTCAGTGTCTGTAGTTTCTTTAATGAATTATTCTTCAGAGGGGTTCTTTCAGCTTCAGGAACAAGAATTTTTGGAGATTAGAGCACTGGAGGAAAATGTAGATCACTGGCTGCAGCTGTTCCTTTAGCTGCACAATGTTTGTGGTGTCAGAAAGCCTTCCTTCAGGAGGAATTCAAGCTCATCTGTGTAGGTAGCACAGTTGGCTTTCCCTGGCTGCTGAGATTGATGGTACATCTTGGATGTAACGTGCAAATGCATGTGGCTGAGTTACTGAAGCTTAAATGAGTTATAGCAACTACATTGACAGGTAATTTGTAGTGCTCTTGCCCTCAGTGTGGTTATAATCATAGGGTAAATTATGCTAATCTAAAACTTCTCATTAATCTCTTATAAAACAATCCTGCTGCCATGTCCCCCTACTTTGTATTGATGGAATGGTCAGTCTCCTCAGGAACACTTCCAGCCCCAGTGCTGTGGACTCTGAAGCTGTACATAAAGTTGTAGCACTTTTGGGTTGGAATACTCAGCTTTTTAAGGAGCAGAGTCTGCTGTTAGATGCTCTGGGCACAGGGTTGGTTTGTTGTAGTAATTGTAAAAGGGAGAATTACTTTTTGAAGTTACTGAGTTCATGCATGCTTTGCAGAGAGTTTTCAATTACTTATAACTCCATCATTCAACCTTGTTTTTATTTGAACTTAGTTTTGGACATCATCCAAAGAGAGTAATAAAGTATATGCCAAGTTTCCAATTTCAGCCATTAAGTGGAATAGGGCAAAAAAGTATGTCAGTTCTTAAACTAAGGAGAAATATATTGTTCTTCAGTCTCCCATAACTCATGAGGATTGAAATGGATTTCCTTTTCTCTTCTCAGAAGCTACAAGGGATGTTTGGATGGGGACCAGGGCGGTTGCAATGAATTTCAGTGCCAGAACAGAATTTTTCAGAAAGTTGTGAGAGTGTGAAAATGGGTCCAGAGCTGAAACTGTTCAGCTGCCTGATATTATCAGTGTTGGGTTCTCCAGCAGATCCTACTGCAAGCAGGAATTAAGACATTGGAAGTAAACATCATAATTCTGTAATTGCCTAAAAAAATTATAGCAAGCTTTTACTGGTAATCATAATTCTCTGAGGTGAACAGTGGCCTTGGATGTTCCAACTGTTCTTCCTCAGCCATTATAGGAGATTTAGCAAACTAGGTCTAAATACACAGTGTAGAAATCAGCAGGGGTATTTTACCAGCTCACTAGGAAAGTCTGTTTTGTCAGAGAACCTCTAAGTAGTGTGTGTTGGTTGTGCTGACTGCTGTCTGCGCTTTGTCTTTTAACATGGTAACTCTGTAGGTAGTGGTTGTATTCCATTTGTTGCACTCATTTAATATGATGGCTGACTTAAATCTTTCATTTAAAGAATAATTATCTGTTCATCTGCTGTTCTGGTTTACTCAAAACTCATTTCTGGAGTGCTGGGAAGTAATAAATTCATTTTTTAGATTCAAGAAAGGAGAAGACGATCTATAATTCACTCTGAAGGAATATCATTATAACACTAAGTGGTAACCAGTCACTGGAGATGGGCAAAACCAAACTGGATGTTTTCCCTTTTCACACTAAATGGTGATTGCTTTGATTTCCAATTGATTGATTAGTTTTACAGTTCAAATGCATCTTATTTGATAGTAGTTCCTGCTCATTAAATGTAGTATTTTTATTCTAATGTGGTTTTTGCTATTTAAAGTTCTTTATTTCCTCTTACTAAGAAACACCAGGAACACTAAAGGTATTAACCTAAACAGATGCCCAGCAACAGATGATGTGCATTTAATCTGCACCTAACCAGGAATAATTTCATTCTGCTTCTAAAATGATATCATCAGATCCGGTGTGAGACATTCAAGCGTCAATATAGAAGAGTATTTCAGCAATGTCTCTGTGACTGGGGCTGGTGTACTTGCAGTCAGTGTTCAAAGCCTCAGCTGATAATGTGGAATTGTCCATTTGAAAAACGAGCTGCAAAAGTCAGCAGGGAAACAAGAGCCAACTTGAAGCGCAAAGACAGCATCCAGCCAGGGCTGATACAAAAGGACTGTGTTTTGCAGCCTCAGAAAATCCAGATCACAATTCTGGTGTTCTCATGGTAGGAATCTTGGCTTCCTACGCGGGTACTTTTCCCTAGTGTTAAACCAGTGTCTACCTTTGCCATGAAAGTTCTATGTTCTGTCTGGAGTGAAATCTCTGAGAAGGCAAATAAAACAACAGCATACTGGGTTTGCTTGTTTATTTCTTTCAGTATGCTGCAAATTCAAGTTTGGTATGGATTGACTGTTATGTAGTTTAATATTTCTGTAACTCAATACTAGCTGCTGTTGGAAAGCTGAATTGTAATCATCAACTGGTCATAGAATCATCGAATAGTTCAGGTTGGAAAGGACCTTAAGCTCATCCAATTCCAAGCCTCCTGCCACGGGCAGGAACACCTCCCACTAAACCATGCCACCCAAGGCTATGTCCACGGCCTTGAACACCGCCAGGGATGGAACACTCACAACTTCCCTGGGCAGCCCATTCCAGTGCCTCACCACCCTCACAGTAAAGAATTTCTTCCTCATATCCAATCTA
>JAOEHY010051071.1:0-22367 GCA_025447955.1 Psilopsiagon aurifrons
ATGGAACTGTTGGAACAAGTCCAGAGGAGGGCCATGAGGATGATCATGGGACTGGAGCACCTCCTGTATGAAGATAGAATGAGAAAGTTGGGTCTGTTCAGCCTGGAGAAGAGAAGGCTGCGTGGAGACCTCATAGCAACCTTCCAGTTTCTGAAGGGGGCATATAGGGGCTGGGGAGGGACTCTTCATTAGGGACTATGGTGAAAGGACAAGGGGTAACGGGTTCAAACTTAAACAGGGGAAGTTTAGATTGGATATGAGGAAGAATGCAAATGTGAATTCTGCTTGCCGCCTATTTTTTTTTTTTTTTGTTCTTTCCAACTCAAACCATTCCCTGAGGCTATGGTTTAATATGGCTATGTGGGCGTTTTAGCATTCTTGTGTGAAAATGAGTGTGTGAGAAAGGTTTCAGTTATTGTAGTTAATTGTTAGCTAACTACTTGAATGTAGCATGACGTGAAGTGGCTTATCCTTTTATAATGGGACTTTTTTTAAAGTTGAATTTTGTCTCTCTTTTCTCCCCTTGAAAACTTTTTTTGCAATTCACATAAGAAAATGCACTATTTTTTTGTGGTAAAGTAAAAAATCCCATAGAGACAGATATGATGATTGCTCTTTATTAAAAAAACCTCCACAAACAATTGATTGGCAAGAGGTCTGCTTCTGGAAACTTGATAGCTTCAGAAGGAAAAGGCAAATGCAGTGTAATTCTTGGAACAGTATTTGTTCACCATGATGTAGTAGAAGCATCTCAATTTATTGTCTATTTATGCTGACAGAGAAAAGAGTCTGAATGGTATGTGGTGGAGGATACACTGAAAGCATTCTTTGCACCATTCTTTACTTTTCAACCGTAACTGTATGGTATTACTTCTGTTGGCTTGTTCTTGTCAATTTATTTGTCACTCCAGATTACTCCTTCTCTTTCTTGCCTTGTGATTAACTTGTTTCAAATTTTATCATTCCACTGTGTCTTTCCATCCATATTATGAGGCCAGCTTTTTCTGGGAGCCTTTACTCCTTTCATAATTTTCCTCCCACATCCAGCTTTCTTGCCTTTATGGCAGGTAGGCCTGTTTCATGTTCTGATGTACACATCTGGTCACTGTATTAATTCATGGATAGGGGCTTATGTGATTGGAAAGAGCACGTGTTTTGAGCCTGAACCCAAAACGAATTGTTACAACTTGGTGGAATCTACACAATGGTCCCAGGCTGGAAAGCCCTGGCTGACTTTGGTTTTTTCAGTCCTTTTAATTTACCTCTGTATTGCATCCTAGAGGGTAGAAGAGCACAAGGGTGACTTTACATTTCCCCTTAGTGCCTTGAGCTTCTATTAGAGGCAGGAGCCTATTCTGTCATTAGTTCAGAGGCTATGGTAATTTATCTACCTCCTTCCATAGCTGCAGTTAGCTTGAAGGTGAAGCAGGCAGAGAGTATAGTTAATGTTTATAAAATCTGGGCTAAGGAGAGATGTTTTTTTTCCCTAGAAACACTTAAGGAGATACTTAAGAATTCCCTAGAAATACATCATAGAGCTTCAGAATACAAGTAAGTAAAATCAGTGACTAGCAGCTTTATCCCAGAGAACTCTCCAGATCTCTGGTTTACTCAACGGATGCTACAACACATGAACACATGAGCAGTAACAGTTCCTTCCACTCATCCCTGCACTCATTATTCCTAAGGCTAAACACAAAGTACACCACTTGATATGTATGATGTATGCTTGTTCTCTTTTAAGATGGGGTAATAGTAACAGAACTTGATGCATTTATTGAGACAAACTCAACTTAAGTCACTAAAAGCGAGCTAGAAAGTAGTACAAACCCCTTGTGTTCTCAGCCCAGTAAGTGTGCTTCCATGTTGAAATTGATTTGGAAAAAGGAGTCTGATGTCCACTGGGCATCAGTGGTTCATTTTTGCCCCCAGCCACTCATTTGATCTTGACCTAAATTTGAGCCCGACAGTGGCTGTAGTAGAAGGGGAATTTTGAAGTCTCATTAGTTTGGGTTTTTTTTCTTCACTAAGTAGTTACCCTGATGGACTTTATTTCTGTTGGCAATTACTGAAATCTGTGGTCTCTTTCACTTACCTCACCAGCAATATGTATGAGGGGAGCACTTCTTTTTCCTGCATTGTCCATGGAAACACATCCCACTGCTGCCTCATGTTTCCTTCAATATCTAATGCTGGTTTTGATCTTTTGCACTTTTTTTTTGCTCACTTCACATACTGTGAATACATGGAGGTTCCCTGAAAGATGGGAAAGGTCACATTCAAGTCCTTAAGAAGGTATTTTTGATCTCTTTGAGCACACTGTTTCTAATCCCATGTTGTTTGTTTGTTTGTTGTTTTTGAAATATGCATAATTAACTATTTCTTCTGTGCCATGGAAGTGAGTGTCTTGGCCAAGAAAATGAAATTGGAAAGAAATTTGAGCTATCTACTCGTACCTCTCACTCCTAGGGAAGCACACGCAGACTGTATCAACTAGGTCTGTACCTTCTGGGTAAGGTGGCACAGCTGCAGCATTTCAAATGGAGCTTAGGGGAAGTGGCAGGACAAACATCTCTTTGTAGGAGTAAAGAAGTTACAGGCAGGTACAGGAGGCTATAAATTCTCCCACTTCTGAAGCTGTGAATAAGCAGGGTATTTGGGAGTTATAAAAAAATCAGATTCATCTGTCCCTTTAAAACAGGAAAAAAAAAAATAATTGGCAGTTAACTTCTCTACATATTGCATCCAGGAACAAACAGTGAAAAAGCTGAAGAGCCATCTTGACAGAGACACTCACAGTGGGAAAGAACTTGTGTACCATATGTCCCCCTACCATCTGTGTAGACTCTCTTCTGGGTCGTGACATCTGGTTCCGTTTTGGTAGCTGGCTCCAATTCCTGTATTTTTAGAGTAAACGGGATTTGATTGTCCTCTGAGACTGAAGAGAATAGACCACACGCTGACTTCTGCAAGAAAAGCCAAGGTTTGTCATAAAAATATGTCTCTGCAGCCTAGATCTGAATGGCCTGGTTCATATATGTGTATAAATGAGCCAAGGATGTGCCAGCACTGTCTCCTGTCACTTTAAAAAAATTGCTAACTTCAGTGTGTTTGACATTTTTGAATGGCTGGGCCATAAAGTTAGCTGGGTACCCAAATTAGGAGGTGAACTGGCTTACCACTGAGGAAACGATCACGTACGAGAGAGCAGACAGCTGAGGATGGGAAGAGATCAGGGGTCCCAGAGTGAGGGTTGGCAAGGGAATAATAACATCTGCCATAGGAAGGGTCTGTGGGGATCCCCAGACCCTGGAGCAGTGAGCTGCACTGACGCTAAGCTGCGCAAGGCCTCCACCTAGCGATGCCTGATGCTGAAGCTCTCCCCTTTTGTAAAAGGCCACTCTGTTTACATAAGATCCTAACAAAGTTCTGTTGCTAATAATGCCAAGCCACAACACAAAAAAATCCCCAGCCACTAAAAGAGAGTCCAAAAAAATAGATATTGTGATGACTGCTGTTCTGAATTACAATGTAATTATTACTTTCAGTGCTTTCCCCATCCTTTGAGGAACTAGCGGGGAATTTAGTGGAAAATGAGAATTTTGGCCTTCAAAACTGTACATCTGTTAATTCACTGCCTCAGAATTAATTGTGAAAGGGGGAGGAATGGTCCTCCATAGAGTTATGTTTCTGTCAGTCTCCAACATATGTCAATTAGATCTGGCTGCTTTATGTTGAACTGCACTTCCCATTGCTTATTGCAAAGAAAAGCCTATGAATGGAGACCACTTCATCTGGGATCTGCATTCCAGGAGATCAGCCATGTGTGATAGCTGGAGGACCACAACTGAGAGTCCAACAGCTCACTTGGTGTGATGAAGTATGGAGAATATGTGCCTAGTTTAACTAGTCCACTGAGCTGGTAACAAATGGATCCAATGGTCACATGGTGAGAAAATCTTGGAGTCCGGGATGCTGAAGTGTTTGTAGGAGCTCAGTCTGTAGGTAGACAGCAGGCAAGATTCAGTAGTCCTGGAGTCCTTGAAGAACTGCCCTCAGAGAGGAGCAGTCAGGCGTGTCATGACAAACAGACCGAATATCACAGCGTTCCTGGGAGCAGGAAGCACTGGCCAGTTTCCCTGGCTCTGCTAATTTGTGAGTCCAATTTCACAGGCAATGTCTCTGCTAAATGAAATGATCAGTGTCCAGTCCTTTCCTTGGATGGTGTGCCCAGCCCCAAAGGACCTTGCAGACCCTATTTTTTCCTACTTGTGTGTGTATGTGTATATAAATTTTTTTTCTTTAATTAATCTAAAGCCATATGGTTTGTAAGTTGAAGAGAGTTTGCAAAATGTAAGTGATTGGGTGTTTCAGAGGCTGTCTAAAGCCTTTACTAAAGTCTCAATTTTGTACTTGGATTAATGCCTGTCTTAATAGTATTAATAACAATATTAATAGCAATGTTAATAATAAATGCAGCCAAATAAAAATCCTTCCATGCTCAGGGGAAATTATTCTGAGTCCCAGAAGAAATGGTGAAGATGAGACTTTGCAGAAAGTGACTAAAGCAATTAGCACAGGATTTCTGGGGCAAAGAGGCTTGTAATGCTATTATCAAATCAAGAAGCTCCCAGTAGCAGCTAGGTTTTGTAGTGTGCACTCAGATGGTAACACTTAAAAGTGTTATGGAAGTATATACATTAGGGTACATGAATGTCATCTGATGACTGAAAGGTCCAAGAGCTGGCCTGGGCATGCCTTCACATGTAGTGTTCAAGCCAGGTTGGATGGAGCCTTGAGCAACCTGGTCTAGTGTGCCCATGGCAGGGAGGTTGGAACTGGATGACCTTAAGGTCCCTTCCAACCCAAACCATTCTGTGATTCTATGATTTCAATGCACAGTGCTGCCAAAGCTGAAATGTTCTGCTCCAGCTGTGGGGAGGTTGTGAGCAGTCATTGGTGTCCTCAGGGAGGCTGGGAGTTATGGGACAGTCAGGCTATAACTCCCTTGAAACCCACCAAAAGAGGCTGCCTCTTGCTCACCTTATACTCAGTGGTATACAGCTACTTCCCACAAAAGAGCACCACCATATTTACATGCCTGCGCTTGTGAGTTACAATAGGTCCTAGCTGGAATTGGGCTAGAGTGCTTGGAAGGGGGTGACTATGTACATTTCTCTCAAGGATGTGAATAATACAGGGCTATTTCTATTTATGGAGTAGTGTCCTGGTGGATAGCATGAGATGGTCTTGCACAGGAAATAGATACTAGAATTCTTGGCCATATCATGATGGGCGTTATATCCAAGTGCATGTTTTGCAGAAGAAAACCATTTTTAAAAAAAACCCTATGACTTCTTTAGCAGCTACAAAAAAAAAAAAAAAAAAAGGAAAAAAAATCCTTGTAATATTTTACAAGTGTTTAGCGAACTTGACCTAGACCTGACAGCATTTGTTAAAGTCTTTGTGGGTCTCCTGGGGGAGAAAGGAAGAGGTGAGGAGGAATAAAGCCAGCAGCACCCTACATGCTTACTGATTAAGATTGTTTGTAGTATTTGAGCTACTTGTGGGATATGTGAAGCAATAAAGTGCCATTTTATCTTTAAATGTACCTCTAGCCACAAATGTACTTACTATGGGTGTATTTTACTGCTCTGGGTTTTCTCTTTGAAGATAACTCCAATCAACCTGATGATCTTCTTTTGATTTCCTGAGTGCAGCTGCCTCCTGGATCACCATGTTCCCTTCACAAGACTCAGTGCTGTGGAAATTCCTTTACCTTAGATACAGGGCAGGTTTTCTTCTTCCCCTAAAAGCTCCTAGTTTGTTGTCATTGAAGTGTTTTCAAGCAGTGAGTACAGAGCAATTTTGAAGGGAACTGCTATTTTTGACCTTTACAGAAAACCTGCCCTTGTATTTCATAACCGAGTGTGGGATGTACCTACCTGCAGGTGATCCTAGCTGCCTTGGGGAGCAAAATGAGGCTTTTGACTTGTGATCAAGTTTGGTTACAGATGCTGTGAGTCTACACATTCCTCTGGTTGGGGGCTTGTAAGGTCTGGAAGGAGATGTGCTGGCTGCAGCAGCTCCAGCTGACCAATTTCTTGGGCCAAGAGCTGTCTTACAGCCAAAGGACCCAGTTTACTTACGAGGGCTGCTGGGAGAAAGAAAGAACACCAACAAGCAGTGGAGAAGAGCATGATAAACCCTCTGCAGAACGAGACCAGCAGCTGACTGAGCCAGGCATTCTGTCTTCCACAGCTGTGAAAGGAGCTGCTGAAAATCCAGCTGGTATCAAAACAGCTGCCCCAAGCCACCGGCTGGCTCTCCAGTTGCCAAGGCAGCCAGGTGGGTTGCTGCTACCTTCTCACCTCACTGCCCTCCAGCACAGGGCCAGAGATGCTCCCACATCAGGTTTCTCTCTTCTTACCAAGCTGCAGCACTGGCTGTACAGATACCTTGTGCTGGCAGGATAATGGGTTTTATCCCCAAGAGCTGGGGTATTTTAGTGTTGTAACTTTCAGAACACAGTAGTGGTTGAGCAGAAGTGAGTGACATTATTGTGGAAACTTTCCTGGAAATCTTGGGGTACTCTTTGCTCTCAGTGTGCTTTGGTCTCCCATCTGTCTGTTTGCCTACAAATGCCAGTGTGGAGCTGGTCATATCTGCAGCCGCTGGGCCATGGCTAACTCAGGCTACATGGATTTTATCTCCAGCACTGATGATGTGAAATCTGAGCTCTGCTGGAACCCTGGGATCAGGATAACATTCTGGTGTCTGAACCCTGAAGTTTCTTTAGTATTTTGCTTCATTTTCCCTTCTGTGGCAACAAACAAAAACCCCATGTGAAACCTGCTGGGTTTTGTGCAGCGTGTTTGGCCTGTGTCATTCTAGTATTCCATGGCATTTTGCAACTGCCTGTAGCAATAGGTGTCAGATGAAGTTATGTATTTACAGTAAGTTGCTTTTATAATGCTTACTAGGCAAGTTGGACTGCTGGATATCATGAGAGTTGTGACACTTCTTTGCTATTGTTCTGACATATTCTCACAGGTGCTTATTCCCTGTCCTCACCAGTTTGGACCGTCCGGCTCACTCTGCCCTGCCCTCGCCCACTCTATGGTTGCCCTTTCTACTGTGCCAGCACAGCTGCCTGTCTGTGGATCCTGCCCAAGAAACAAACCTGCTGAAAAATGTGCTTTTGCTGGTTATTTATTAGGCCGATCTGTTTTCTGGACCGTCTGCCGTCCAGGAACACAGGAGAAGCAGGGAAGACAAGGATGGATGACTAGGACGGTATAAGAAGCACTGCTCCTATAGCACAGCTGTGGTAGGTTTATGCAAGCTGTTTGATGGTATGTGTTCTTGTGGCTATACTATTTCCAGCACTCAAGTATGGTCCCTTGGAGCCCCCTCTGTAGATTACAGTACACATGTCAGGAACACATGGAGGTAATGCCTCTCTTCTCTGGCCACGTATTTGGGCTTTAAGGATTTTTTTTCCCTATGAATTTCAGTTGCTTTGGTGGAGGAGTTGAGCGAAAAAGGTTATAACCCATAGTAAGCAGCACAACCTGACACACCAACTTCTGATGACAGGTATTTTCAGCAACCAACACAATTTTTCTCATGTCTGGACCCATTCCTTTACCAAGCTTCAGCACAATCTCAGTGCTGGCTATGCAGCAGATTAAAGAGAAAAAGATGATGGATCTTCAGGAAAGAAATAGCAGCCCTGTGTTTCTCCTTGTCTGAGGACACTGCAGAAGCAGGAAGTCCACACGGATTCCTGGAGAGACCAGACTTGGAAGAGAGATCCAATAGGAGGTGAATAAAAAGACAAAACATCGCAGGCTCAAGAAATGCCTGTTGCTGAGAGCAACTGGAGGCTCAGATATTACTGCTATGGAGTTATGTTTTATGTTGGATATGATCTTATTCTTTATTTTCCTTATCAGTCCTTATGACAGAAGTACTGAGCTAGATGGTCTGAACCAGCAGAGCTGTTGTTGGGTTTCTATTACTTTAACTATAAAAGCAATACAAGGATTGAGCTACCATCAGTTTGCTACCACTGCTGAAGACAAACCTTCTTTCACATCTTTTTTCATGTCTTTTACTGATGGTTTCATTCCATAAATGGCAAGTCTTGGAAACAATAGTTTTGTCTGAATTGTAGACTCTTTGAAGTTCATCATTGCCTGCTTCTTTTGTCTATCATTGCCTGTTCCTTCACATCAACAAAATTTGTTGTCATTGTCCATTCCATTGCCTCAATAGGCTCTACAGCTGCTTTTTATCCTAGTAAGAATCTGCCATTTTGCCATGACTTCAGTAATCTCAACTAGCTGTTTGTTCATTCAAGATATAGTATTTCCATTGTTTGTCGCAGTAAATTTAAATTTTTTTTTTTTTTTTTTTTGCCTTTTCAAGCTTTAATGGATCTGAAGGAACCCTGTTTGTAAAAACCACCTGGAAACATTTTGCTAGAGCAGGTTCTACTTTTGTCATCACTATCATATTGTCTAAGACTTCAGAACATAAATATTTATTTTGTCTTAACGAAGATGATAATTTTACTGCTTCCTATTGGATATTATATTTTGACTGAAACTACTGGGTACTTCTTTCTTCTCATTAATTTGCTCAGAATTTCAGTCATAAGAAGTTAGCTCCTTCTTTCCAAACATTGTTTAACTCAAACGACCAAACCAGAAGAAATAGGTGATAGTAATAATTGAATGCAATTGAGCACACTGGTACACAGTAAATTCATCTAACTTTGGCGAAAATGATCCCTGTACCTGGAAGCTCTCAGACTTTTCTGCTGGCATGATGCAGGGAGATGCAAAGATTAGACATAAACGCTGTTATAACAGTATATTTGGAATTGAACTTCTAGAGTCAATATGAACCTCAGAATAGATATGGCAAATACTACTTACAACCTCCTTAAATACCACCTAGCTATGGTAGTAGGCAGAGATGTCTCCTAACAATGATGCACAGATGTTATTTAAGTAGGTTTCATTCTAGGCTTTCTGTTCTCCAGCTCAAAAGGGCAACAACAAGGAAAAGAAAAAAAAAAGAAAGACATAGATAATCACAATTGCTCATTTTCAATTTAGCTGGAACATTGGAAATATTTACTGGCAAATGGAATTTCCAGGAAGGAGTTAAAGGTGAAGTTGATGGAAAATATGGGTACAGGTGGGAAGCTAACTGACTGAAAAGAAACATAACTGAAAGGTATGCCCCCTGAAGTGTACAGTCTCAGGGGTTTTTTGCACATAATCTCATTCCTCTTCATGTTGGCTGGAAGAGGTTATAGTAACATTTGCTACCATACTTAGTTGTTCATTTGAAAGCTGCTGCTTCTGAAATCTAGAAACGTGCCTCTGCTTTCCTCATGCCATTTCTTGAAAATATAGTTGAGGTGTGTGCTTTTATGCTCATCTTCTGTTGTGATGAATACACTAGAAAACCTGTTATAGTCTTGTGAATTTTCTGTTTCTTTTGTTAAGTGCATGTTGTTTCCATCTACATTAAAAGTGTTTACAGAAAATTAATTTTTCTTGTTTGGATTCAGATTTTCTCATCAGACACATTCTCGTTGTGTAATTCAGTATTTTCTGAAACTTCATAAAAAACTACTCCAGAAAGACCTCATAAGATGAACTGAGTATTTTTAAAAAGAACTCAAGGACTGCAATATCTCCCAGCTGTTTTTCAAAAAGTATATAATGTAGCAGTTGTTCTACAGATATGTTTCCTATCAGACAGAATTGATCTTCTACTTATGACTACTCTTAAACTGTGTCTTTCCGTCCTTTAGCATATGAATTCATAGAAAAAGAGTGCTTTTGCTAATGATGTGGAGAAAGATCCAACTGATTTTATGGGTTTATTTTCCGTTATAGACTGCCATTTCTGCTGAGCTCTTAAAATTCAAACTTTGTGGTTACCCAAAGGTCAGACCCTACAGCTGAGGTTTTGCTGGAGGAGAAAACCAAGCTGACAGAAACTTTCTGCTGACTTTACAGTATCTATAAGCTTTGTGATAGCAGCAGGGGGAAGATCTGTGGAAAGAGCACTTCACACATGCGCTCTCATTCAGAAAACTTCTGTCTGTGTCACAAAATGAAGATAGATTAATTTGCATGAATGTTGTATTGCTTCTGTGATATCCTGCAGAGCTAGAAATGTCAGTTCCTATGGGCACTGTCTTTGCTGGAATTCAGATGCACACACACCCAAAGGGAAAGGGATGGTATAATCTGGTTAGTGGCAAAAAACTGAGATCTCCAAGAGCTTCAGAGGGAGTTCTACTCCCCAGATTGGCTGCTCTTAACCCTTACTGTAGAAATAAGTGATAAGAAATGCTTACTTCTACCCCCAGTCATAGTGTAAGCTGGCTATCTGCCTTCTGAGAATAGGTGCTAATGGAGCAGAAACAGCTCTGATAATACAGAAAATCTGGATGCATAGTGCACCCCTGCTCGGCTCTTCATTCTCCCACTGGCCTTGTGGTTAAAGCAGTTAGCAGGAAACTGCTGACCTCTCTTGTCCTATGGGAAAACTTGTTCCTTCAACTCTGCCTAGAACACTTTCTGCTGCTTCTGAGGTACCTGAGGCAATCTACACCTGCTAGTACGGTTTTATTTGTTGAAAGCAAATGTCAGGGAGCCCTCCACTTCAGAGGAGTTAAGAGCCTCATAATACAAATTTCTTATTAATGTCCATCCCATGGACATTTGGCTAGAGTCAAATTCACTCTTAGGTGTTCTCTGGCTTCCACATGATTTTTTAAACTCCAAGATGTAGCATCCCAGTTTCAGTGAGCAGGGTGGAGGGTTCTTCCCATGCTTTGGAATCCTCTAGAGACGGTATAAGTTGTGTTTTCTGGTTGCTGGATGAGTGCTCTAAACAATAGCCTTCTCTGGGCATTGCAGATTGTCCTTAGTCCAAGATGTAAATGATTTTATAATGGAAATAATTCCTTGTCCTTTCCAGAGGATGGTGTTCTGAGTGTGTAGAGTGCCTATCTTAAGCACAGAAGAGATTTTGATGAATTAGGCAGTGCTGGACATTATGTGTATGGTATTTTTGCCTGAGGTGTGCGTCAGTCCTATTTTCTAAACCCCAATTCAGGCAGTATTCTGCTGGAAATACATGAGTGCTGTAGTATGGCTTCAGAACTGTAGCTCATGTGCTGCTGAGCAGGATTCTCAGGTGAGTGAACTAGGTAAGGTTTCAACAGAGCTCAGTGCTGTGGTATTTCAGTGGCTAGTATGAAACACCACAGAAGAGACAGCACCAGGAAGTCTGCTTCCCAAAAGGGCTTTGACGTGTCACTGTAACTAGGATTTAGAGAACAGGAAACCATCTCTTGGTATAAAACAATGGGTTTCTCTGCTTAGAAATATGAAATTTGACACCTTACTTTTATTCTCAAAAGCCATCAGTTTCATTGCTTCCTCTCTGAAGAAGCATTTTTCCATATACCTGCTTTTCTCTCTATTTCTGAGCCACAAAGAATGTTTTTTCCCCCAGCAGATTTTTCTGCTTCAAAGAAGAACAAAAGGGAAAAAAGGAATGAACCTTTTCAAAAATCAGAGCTAGATACCTTATGTGAACAGATCTCCAAGCTCTGCAGGAATTCCTTTTTTCAGGGAAAGAAAATTGCTCTTTTGACATTTAGCAGAATTATTAATCACAATATTTGTGAGATGAAATGACTGACAAAATTTAAACTTAAATAAGAGTTGCCTTCACTTTTGTGTTTCCTCTATTTCCCTATTAATGTAAAAAAATAAGAACCGTCATACCAGCTTGTACAACCTCTGCCATGCCACATCCACAGGTTTTTATCCTGTTGCTAACCAAAAGCACGAGCCATCAAAACCAGGCAAAATAGAGGATGATGAACCCTGCCTGTGTCCATCATGTGGGATGGACATTCTTAGTTTAAAGCAGCTTTTCCAACAGCTTCAAAAACGGTGATCAATGTATCTCTCCTTAAATTCGTGTCATGCCTTTTGCACCCAAGTCTGCATCTACTTTTGACGCCTTCATGTGGCAATTACTTTCTGGTTTTATTTATGTAAAAGATTGCTGTTCCTTGCTTTAACCATGTGCCTGATCATTTAATTTACTTGTTTCTTTTGTCATAACAGGTACTGAAAAATTGTTCCTAGTGCTTAGTCCTCCCTTTCCTTAGCTGCAGAGTGCCAGTCAGTTTGGTTTATCCTTGTAGCAAAGGCTCTCTGTACCTCTGATATCCTTTCTGTTCTTTTTAGTGATGTTTTTCATGATAATATATCCTTTTTGTCACTGGTGAGCAGAATTGTACCCAGAGCTCAAGATAAGGATATGTCACATCAGTATAACATTTCCTGTTTTGCTCTCTGTTCTTTTGCTAATAACTTCTCACAATCTATTTGCCCCCTTGGCAGCTGCTGAACATTAGGCTGTTTTTGGAGAAAATAAAAAATGACCCTAAGATATTTTTCCTAGGTAGTGAAAGCTGATTGCTTTCTATGTGTTGGTAAGATTATTTCTCCAGTAACAGCGCTTTGTGTAGATCAATGGCTAGCAATAACTAATGAAAGCTAAAGGACAGCTGATCTCATGGGATTTCCCACAGAAAGGTAGACACTGCCCAATAGCAATCATTCTGCTACAGGCTTGTCTGATGCAGTGGTCTTTGCTTTTCAATTAATTTCATGTGATCTAGGAAATTTCAGGCATTTGGGTCCTTTCCTAGAGCCTCAGTCCTGGACCGGTGTGTCTTGGAGCCATAGGTAGTCCTGCTGTTGGGCTCCAGTATGCAAGGCTGTGATGTGGTGGGAGGACAGGGAGATGTACTTGCTCATGTTGTACAATGCATAGCACACTCTTCACTGCTAATGTGGGAGGTCTTGGAGAGGCTTGCTTTTGCAGCTCTTGAATGCACTCAGGTCCTCAGGAGCTGCTAGCAGAATGTGCAAGCTCTGCTGCTGGCCATGGAAATGAGGTAGAACAGACATTACTAATCAAATGCTTTTGGGTAAAAAACCCGCCCATGAACTGACCTCAATTTCTGGTTGAATCCATTCTGAGGACTCATATTTCTAGTGTAGGCATGGATTAGCTGTGGGTTAACCTTTTCATGAGGGCACTGGAGAAGCTTGTGCTCCACTACCTCAGTGAACTGCCTCTCAAAAGTCATCCAAATTCCAAAGAAGAAATGCCTTTAAAAAAATGTTTGCCTAATTTGGAGTGACTCAACCATTCAGCACTGAATTTCTGTGTAGTAGTGGGCTGCCCTTATACTGTCCACATCCTGCAGGGAACCAGGTGAGGTAGGGCTTCTTCGTGCCTTCCCAGCAACTGCTGCTTCTTAATGGTGCCTGGTAGGCCAAATTTTTGGACACAAAACCCTCTCAGATGTGAAGACGCCCTGTTGAAGACCTGCCTGGATTTGCAATAAGCCATTGTTATATAGAGGTTTGTTTTCCATGTAGAATCCTACAAACATGAGGACTTTGACCTGGGACACAATAGAAGGGTGAGCAATCAATGCACCAATACTGTTATGCAGGGGGATGAGAACTAACAGCTCATTTCAGACTTATGGGAGAAGAAGCTTGGTTCCTGGAAATCATATGGAGAGCTGCAAGGTTTTCCATAGAGGAGTCTTGGTTAGTGGGAGATTGTATTGAGTGTATATTTCCATGGTGAAAGAAACACACCCGAAACATTGGGTAATCAGTGCTGATAGGAACTCTGCGTGCCATTTGGTATCTCTCTCTGCAGCTGACAGGCAACTGTCTCTGTTCCCAAAATTTCTTGCAGGTGGCCAAACTAGACACATATAATTCTACAATAAACACCCCAATTACTTACATCCTCTGTTCTAGTTTCCATGTAACCAGCTGCTGGGAGTCAGAGCCAGAGAAGGCTTTCATGCTCATAGCCTTCCCTGCTTTGAAGTCTGAGGATTAGGCATTGTAAGGATTTCTGAACTCCAGGAGGGGACTCCTTGGGGCATCTGTCTGATTCAGCTATAGAAAAACTAATATAAATATTATATTTTTTATGATTCTGGAAAAAAATATGTTGAGTGACATTCATAAGGAGAAGCTCAGAAATTCTAATTTTCATGGCAAGTTTTCTTTTTTTCCCCAAATAACTTAAACTTTCAGGGAATGCAAACTCCAAGTTGCAGCCAGATCTGATAGTAAATACAATAATAATCACAATTAATAATATACCACAAAAATTGTCACAAAAATGTTCTTATAAAAATCCAGTATAGAGAAAAATAAGATTTTTTTCTTAAATAGTGACATTATCAAAAATATAAATAATTTTTACCGCTAAAGCTCTGCTTCTGCATGCTGTCACTGTGCCATGACCCTCTTTAATCAGTAAGATATTAAGTTCCAGTAATTCGTATCCATTAAAGAACAAAACAAGACTATTTAGTAAGAAGTCATTATAAACAACATCCTTTATCAACTAATTGTCTTCAATGCATTTTTGGAGAATCTCAATTCATTTTAGTTATGTAAATTAGCAAGAACTATGTCTTTCGCATCTGAGTTATGATTTCCAGAATGCCATGTATTTGTAAAAGCTTCTTCCTAAGAAATCCTGTAGAAGAAGCTCATAATTCTCAGGGAAGAGGTCAGATAGGAGTAACAATGATGTGCTAAACATCTGTTTCCGCAGTAATGGGAAATAGAGTGGGTGCTGCACAGGAGGAGGTTAGCTTTCTGTGCACTATGAGTGGAGGGCTGAC
Source organism: Psilopsiagon aurifrons (assembly GCA_025447955.1). Lineage (NCBI taxonomy): Eukaryota > Metazoa > Chordata > Aves > Psittaciformes > Psittacidae > Psilopsiagon > Psilopsiagon aurifrons. The sequence goes on from JAOEHY010051071.1 coordinate 14,786, forward strand.
TGTAAGGGGCTGGGACTTTTGGAATTAGTCTATGCTGCTGCACCACGCAGAGACCTCTTGAATCTAATGATCTTCAACTTAAATTCTGGAACATTTCATTTAGATATATCTTGTATGTGCCCTGAAGCTGGACACAGGAGGACTGGTTTATTCAGCTTTCTTTTGTGCGTAAACTTTGCATAGGTTTCTTGCCCAAAGACACTTGCCTGCTCAGGCTCATTCTCATCTCTGTATTGTAAGGCATTCCGGCATCTGAGGACAGGACCACCTGTGGGAATGGAAGGTCCTGGTGAGTCGGTGGAGTATTTATTTCCATAAGAGCAACAGATGTACTGCACCAACCCCCTCTCTGGTGGGCTTGTGGTCTCCCCACAGGGATCCTGCTGTCGGCCCAGTGACATTCAGAGCAGCTGCTGTTACTTTGCTTCTGGATGGCTGTATCCACACTCTGTGGGATGGTAGTGCAGCTGCTTTCCTTTTGGGGCATGGCATGGAGCAGAGAAATTGAGAACTTCTTTAGAAAGAGAATATGATTTTAAGATACAACAACTTTGGTGATGACATTAAGATTTTTGTCTGAATATTGTCTTTGGCCTGATGAGCATAACGATCATTGTTAATACCTTTTATGAACTGCTGGTGGTCACATAGCTTTCCAAGTAACATATCAGCGTGCAACCCAAAGGAAAATACATGACAGCCACATTAAAAAGAGCAGATATAATTACTGTTACTTTAGCCAATTTCTTCCTTCAAGATGTTCTCACCTCCATTTTGCATCCTCTGAACTTTATCATGCTAGCTGGCAACTACGGTGGAGCTGAAAATCTGATAAGAGACTTAATATAGAATGACACAAGCCTGAAGTCAGAACTGTTTGTTCTGTTGAATTCTGAATTCTCTGGCCCCTTACAATACAAACCCGAACCCATATTGGTGGAGAAAAGGAGAAAGGTGAGTATAATGAAAATACTGATAGTTTTGTAACACTTAAAATTCTTGTTTATCTTTTTCTGTCCACATGCATGTTTTCATTAACTCTTGTGTGGGACCCTGCCATGCTAATTGACCTTGTCTGGCTGCCAGGGGCCCAACAAGCTGCTCTATTACTCCCCCTCCTGAACAGAACCTGGAGAGGAAATAGTACGAAAAGTGTGTGGGTTGAGGTAAAGGGAATCATTCACCAGTTACAGTCAAAGGCAAATCCCAGACCCAAGTGCCTTCCCCCAACCCTTCCCTTTTTTCCAGGCTCAACTTCACTCCCAACTCTTCTACCTCCCTCCAGGGGCACAGCCTGCCTCACCAGGGTCTGCACCACGGGCTGCAGGGGAATCTCTGCTCTGGTGCTTGGAGCACCTCTTCTCCTTCTGCACTGACCTGGTGTCTGCACAGCTGTTTCTCTCACTTATTCTCAGTTGTCTGTCACAGTTGCTGTGTAGCAGCTTTTACTCTCTCCCACAGAGATGCTACCAATGTCACCGATGGGCTCAACTTTGGACAGCAGTTGGTCTGCCTTGGAGCCAGCTGAAACTGGCTAAGTCCAACATGGGGGCAGCTCCTTCCTTACATTAGCCATCCCCTCAGATCTTGCCATATAACCCAGTAAACTCTGGTTAAGCATGTGCCCCTCAACAGTTTCTTTTTGTGATGACTGTTTCGAACTTCTCAGTAAAAAGAATCAAGAGAACTATTTAGGGACCAGCCCATTTGTCTTTATCACAATGTGGGTGGTAATAGGACTGCATGATTAATGTTAAAAATCAGGGGCAACTTTTACCTTGAGGGAAGAGGAGTCCGTTCCCATTATAACCCTTGAAAAACTTTTCTGATTTTTATTTTGCACAAAGCAAGAGGTGCCTATGCTGGCCACAAGTAAGGCACAACACAGAGGAACAGGAAGGGCACTGCAATGTCATTAGGGTGGATCCCCACCAGATAAGAAACATTAGACCTATCATGCCTATGGGCACACCCAACAACAGCTTCCCCCACCATCCCACCATCTGCTAACTCCACTAGTGCTCCACTAGTGTTGGCCTCAACAAATGTAGATAGTGAAACATTTCCTGCCAGGATTGCTTCTGTCTAGGTGTCCCCTATAGCATGCAGTGACAGTCTGCAAGCAGGGTGCAGAAAAATGTACACAGCAAATATTTCCTGGCTAATAAAGGAGGTATTAGACAGCCAAGACTAATACTCTGCTAGGCTAAGCACTGTTGCTTGGGCTAGAGTGAACCCTGATGTTGCTGAGTTGCTGTTTTCCTATCTCTGCTTTTCATCTCAGGATTTTATCTTTATTGTGTCATCAGTTTTACTCTTCAGTGCTTGAACTCCTAACTCTTTTCTTATCAACAACTTCATTTAATCTGGGGTTTCAGGTTTGGTATCTTTATCTTTTTGTATGGCTTTAACTTGCATACTTTCCACAGTTCATGAGTCATTTTGCCAGCACAACTGAGTTAAGTTCATACAGCCATGCGGCACCAAAACCAGCCATCACAGACACATCAACAGGCAGCTGAGTCTCTGGGCCATTGACTCCTCATGCTGGTAAGGACCTGAGTGGCTAACTATAGCCTCTTGATGCCAATACTAGATTTTTCTTGAAGGTCTAAGACTTAGTGGCAGCTCCACTAAATTCCCATAAAACTCTTCTAGTGCTTCACTACCTTTCCTGTTAAAAGATTTTACCTCCTCTCTTGTCTAGCTATTCCACACTTCAGTTTAAACCCATTACTACTTTACCTCTTTGCTTGAAAAATATGTTCCTCCTGTTTGCTCAAATATTCTGCATGCAGGCTGCCAAGAGAGCAGCATCTAATTCATCAAAGACAATTCTTGACGTATTTCCATCAGCACATTTTTCCATACACTTATCAAACAGGAATTTTTTAGAAGCTGGGCAAAAAGTTAAGAAGCATTCTACATTGACTGTAGTTTCTTAAGAAAGCTGCAGATGGCTTTTGCTCAGCTGGAAACTATCCTCTTTAGCCAGGAGCTCAGTTTCCCACCTGCATTATGCTCTGGAAACAATCTGGGCATGAGGAACAGACTACAGGATGAAGGGCTCTTCTGACGTACGGAGCAGCACAATGACTGTCTCTGATTTAAGTTTCAGTGGGCTTTATGACAGAAGAACTTATTCTGTGTCCAGACAGTGGAAGTTAGCTTGACCTGAGTATATTTAACTTCTCTCTAAAGGGACGTGTCATTGTGAGAGGATGCTGAATCTACCAGTGAATGTAGATGCTTGCTCCAGACTTCTTACCTGACACAAAACTGCAGTGCTCCAGTGAGCTTTTCAAGGGGGGGATCTGAGCTGACCCTGACTGGTTGACCAGAGCATTGTGAGATTTTATTGTTGTAGGGCTTGATTTTGCATTTTCTGTATCATGTGTAAAATGCAGCCCCCAGACCCCTTCAGAGGAAAAGCTGTACCAGGGACTGGGGAAAGCATGGGTATGACATCAGTAAGATTTTTGCTACATCTTTGTATATTGTTGTGGAGTTGCTGCATGCTGACAATGGAGTTCCATGAATACTGGAAGTGATAAAAGATATTCATAACTCTGCCAGGGAAAAATAAGAGTTAGAATGATCATAGTATAAAATCTGTTTGGTTGAAGGGAGAATTAACAATCAATTCCCAAAACATCTCTAGGGGTTATTCTGCTAAGATGTACAGGCTGATTTGTCCTTTGGAATTTGGCTGATTTGGTACTGAAATTGTCTGCTTAGGCTGGCTGCTGCACAAGACGGGACCTTTGATCTGATTGGTCCAGGTTTAGTGCTGAAGCTTTGAAGGCTGCTCAGCAGGCTGGCACAGTGCTCCTTAAAAATGCCTTTCTGACATTTGGTGGCCCATATGGTCTCCTGAATACCTGTTCTTGTGGGCCACTGTACACAGGATTGTGTCCACTCCTTGCTCTCTCAGAGTTCTGCATTTCCTGTGGAGCTGCTCTGCCCCTCCAGCCTTCTTTCCCTCTGAGAATTAATTTACTTGCTGGTGCAGACAGCTGGTTTCTCAGCAGCCTTCCTTTAAAAACTTCAGTGAAGCACATTCCTTCATTAAAAACTGTTCCTGCTGCTCCAGCGGGTTTTAGAGCTGTTCTCCTGGAACTGCTGCCCAACTAGACCAGGCAAAGCTGTCACTGTTTTCAGACAAAATCTGTTTCAAAGCACCCTCAGCCGACTGAGTGTCCCTTCTTTGTTCTCCCCAAGCATAGCAGGGGGCTTGGAACTAGGTGATCTTAAGATCCTTTCCAACCCTAACTATTTTATGATCCTATATGAGAAAGCCAGTAACCAGCCAGCAGATTTACTGCTCTATAATCATGCTAAAGTGGAATAAGTTATGATAAATGGAAAACCTACACTATTGGTAAAAGATAACTGATTAATTGGAACGATGAGATGTCATCTCTGATGGGTACTTAAGTTTGCAACAGTAATTTGCATGTTTTGCTCTACTCAGTGGGAGGTGTCACAAAATGAAGCTTTATATCTTGCTCTTACAGATAGGAATTGCACAAGCCAGTTAAAAAGAGTTCCCAGTAATATCTGATACACACAACAGCAGAGAAATCAGTGCAAAGGACACAGCCACAGAGAGCAAGCCACGTTTCTGCTTTCTTATTTTCCAGATGGTAGGTCTAATTTTTATATTATCTTAAATGATAACTGAAGTGTTTTATAAGAAAGTTATTTCAGTTCACTTAAATGCTTCTTTATCTCATGAAAATAAAAATAGGTTAAAATAGTGACTATGGTTATGTGCTAGACAAATAATTTTGGGGCCAACATAAAGATTTACCTTATAATGAAATGTATTTAGAAATGGATTTTCTGTCAGTTTTCTGGCAGATATTTTTACTAATTATTCAAATACACAGAATGGTGCAGTGAATTTTTCAGGGTTTAGTATATTTTTGCACTTTTTTTGCTTTAATATACTTTGTCAGAATAATGTGTATATTAATTCTATCCTTTCCATGCTTTAACATTGACATTCCTAAATTTTACACTTACAGCTGTAACTAGTGTAGGTGTTAACAACTGTTGAGTGCTGCTTCTGGGATATGTTCAATGTTACTGTTGCTATTTTCATAGCCCATTTTCAGTCAGAATGGGTTTTCAGGTTTGATAATGAAAAGCTTTTAGAAGGTGAATGAATGAATTCTAAGTCTGTTAAGCTTTTTAAACCAGAAATTGCAATAACATTTCCAAGTCTTGTTAATATGCAAGGTATAGTACTTTTATAATGTTTGCTTACTTACATAAGCAGTACTATAAACAGTTTGTAGCCAAATACAATTTTGGAAAGAAAATTACAAATACGTTACTAATACAGCTGCCTTGGGGAAAGCAAGGAGTTAAGCCATATAGACTACTGCTTCTCCAACCTGAGAAGGGGGCACCCAGTTCTTCCTTTTTCCTTAGATATTGGATCAATAGGTGCTAGGTTTTGACAAAGGTAGTTATTCCAAATCTATGTACTTGGATCTGTTGATTTTTCTGCATCATACTGAAGTTTTCGTAACAGAGGAAAGCTCATAACGTGCAGCTATTCTGAGCTATAGTAAGAAAGAGATATGCGGAAAATGTCTCCTTATCTTTTTTCCCCTGGATAGTAGCAATCTAAATTTATGGCATACTGAGGATCCAAAAATCTGTTATGCATATTCTGCTTCAGACAAATGTATTATCACATAAGTTCCAAATAAACTCTCAAAAGCATAAAGAAAACTCATAAGTATTTCCAGAAATTATGGCCTTTGTCTCTCAGGGTTTAAAGCTACAGGAACTTCTTCCTTGTGACTGTGGGATGTGGGGTGTTTTAATGCCTTTGTCTTGTGATTCATAATACCCTGATTGAGCTAAGCACCATGGATGTGTGGATGCTTTAATTTTGCTTTGCATAAAGTAACGCCACAAGCTGTAAGGCACTAGTGAAGCAGTCTTTCTCCTGCTATTTGCTGTCTAGAACTGCAGCCTCTGCCTCCCTTTTTATGGAGGTAATTTGGCACTTTGCTGCTGGCTTTGGAAACTGGAAACAGAATCATGTTTTTCTTTTGATTGCCTGAATTCTTCTATTTTCAGGGAACATTCCTCTTTAATTAGAGCCCCATATACTGCATGTATACCTAAAGTTTACCTAAACTGTCGCCAGTACATGGCAACTTAAAAAAGGGGGAAAAAATCAATCAAGACATCATCAAAGTTAGATGGGGAGAATCTGTCCTTTAGGACAACTCTTTTGCACTGATTTGGTGCAGGCTGGTAGCCCAGTGTGTATAAGATCTCTTGAAGACAGAAGGCTGAATACAAAATCTGGCAAGTACGCAGATAAGCAAATACAAATTTCTCACTCCTGAATCATTCTGTCCCCTCTTAGAAGAGTTGATGAGGGCAAGTATCGGCTGTCTGTTGGACAAAGCTGTATCTCAAAAATGGAGAAAGCATGGCTCCATGAAACTTTTTGTTAAACACCTACAAATAAAATATCAAATGAGAAAGAACCTCATTTCAGACTGTCTCCAAATCTAGTCTATGAAACTGGTTTTCCTTTAAAAATCAGTTGGTTTACTTTTTTTCATCTTGTTGAAGTATCTGCTTCCTTAAACAAAATAGCACTGAAAAATAGTAGGAGAGTTGGTATAACTGCGGGTATATACCCTGTTAGGGGCAAGTAAGTTTGCGAAAGAGAACTAACCACTTGAAGACAAAAGGCTCCCAGCAGAGCAGCAATATTCTGAATATTTTTATGTCTATTTAATTACTCTAATTAAATTTCATTTATTATTCACTTATCTGATTCTCAGTGTCTGTTTGGAGACTTCACTGTGGAGCCTCAGCTGATTAGATGTATCTAATCTCAGTTGTATGAAGTAGCCCTGGTGCAGCTAGTGTTTTGAGTATCATGTTTGCTTATGTGAATAAACATACATGTGTTTTGTATGTTGTAGGCAGTCAGCATCTAATAGCACAGTGTGCTGGTAGCCAGCATAAATATCTTTTAAAAGGATTCACCTTCCCTTGCTACATCCTATAGTTTGGATTATACCCTGCTGCAGTGCCAGACATGTCAGTCAGTCTCTCTCTGGAACAAGTGAGCCTTTCCAAACGTATTTGGGTACCAAAGAGTTGAAAGTCAGCTTGCAAAACTGGCCATCTGACTGATCAGAAGGACCTTTTAGGAAGAAAAGGTCTCTTCTGCATAAACCACTGCTGATTAGCAAAGTCACAAGAATATCAAAGTGGCAGATTATTTGGCATGATCAGTAATGGCTCCTGTAAACTGCAATTGAAAAAAATTAATTTCTGTGAGCAAAACCAAATGGGACATAACGCTAACCAAAGCTGATTTGAACCAATAAGATTAGGTACAGCAAAAGGTAGTGAAAAATAGTGATGTAGAGGGGAAATTAGTGCAGAGAATGAAGTGGTGGTGCTTCAGAGCAGACCTAATAATGAGGCTCAGTGAAACCATGCCAAGGAAAATCACTTCTGTCATGGGTTCAGCAGTAGCAGTCATTTTTCTCCTTCTTAGTAGCTGGTGCAGCACTGTGTTTTTGACTTGTGG
>JAOEHY010051074.1:0-37014 GCA_025447955.1 Psilopsiagon aurifrons
GCCCGCCCGGGGACGGAGGCTGGGGAAACCATTTTGGGGCGCTGGGCCGGAGCGTGGGTGCAGCCGTAATGGGGTGGTGACAGCAGGCCTTGGAGCGGCGCGGGGTCCCGCCGGGGATCTGTGCACCCCGGGCAGCCCCGCGGAGACGCGATGAGCTCCTCCGCTCCCCATGACGGGGAGATCGGCCTCCAGCTCGCCGCATTCATGGAAGGGAGTGCTGTGTGCCTGCTTGCCGGGAAGTAACGCCAGCAGGGGGAAAGGTAGCGCCTTGTGGCTCGCGGTGTGCGCAGGGCTGTGAGCGGCTCGTGGGAGCTCTGAAAGCCTGTCCGTCGGGAGGCCTCGGTAGTGTGTGCAGCGCGGCCCTCCCCAGAGCCGTGTTGAGAAGTTTCCTCAACAGCTCTGTGCGTTCTGGTGTCAAGGACGGAGTTTTGCGTGCTCTAGAACGAGGAAATCTTAAAATGCATTCTTCAGTCTTGCTCTTGATTTTGGTTTGGGTTTTCGTTGTTAGGGTTTTGTCTGACTTTTAATTTGTACAATCTCTTGAATAATTTATGTTGTAGGAAATAATAGTTTGACAATGACACGTCAAACTTAGCCTTAGTTTTTCACTGTTGCTTAGAGGCTTATTCCCAGTCTATGCAAACAGAGAGAGTAGCACATATCGCATTGTAAGGGTTTTTACCTGCAATAAAGCTTTTGTAACTAAAAATGTATTGTATTTCCTATTCTGTAGTTATTTTTATGTGGTTTGTAATTGTATGTTTTTGACAGTTTAATAGGTTAAATATATTGTACTGTTAACACTTGTGTTTGTGATTAACTTGTAGCTTTCAAGAGAGCTATAAGAAACTAACTTCTCACTTTTCCGTCATGATGTATTATTCATCTTTGCATTAACAACAGTGAAGAAAGTGTAGGCTTTGAGCAGGTTTAGGCTTGAGGAATTACAGTTTATAGTTTTGTCCACTTTCTTCCTTGCGTGCTGATCTCAGTGGCCTGGTTCACAGGTTCCTGGTCAGTTTCGTTCCTTGCTCATTTGGACAGTCCTCAATTGTGGAAGGTGTGTATGAAAGTTGGTCACACACAGAAACAGTGATAAAACAGGGCTGTATGGTTCTCTGTAGTACGTGGTTCTTTTCTCCAGTACTCTGAGGCTTAGGAGGTTCAAGTGGGAAGTACCTCTGTGCGTAAGGTCTCCTGCAAAGTTTGAAGGTTGCTTAATTTAACTGTTGAATGGGCCCGGAGAGGTGTAATTAAAGAAAGCAGAGCTCACCCAGCCTGTCAGACTGCCCAGGGACCTGGTCTGATGCAGTGGGTTCATCAGTGCTATCTGTGGATTAGTAGGGATCCCTGTATCAGGACCTGTAGGTACAGGGAAGATGAAACACACAGATGTTTCTGAAATGTGTGTGTTTACAATATTCAAAGGGAAACACGCTTGGAATCTGACATAGGAATATGCACGTGATAGGTCATTGAGCAGCCTGGTTTAGTGAAGGTGTCCCTGCCATGGCAGGGGATTGGAACTGCGTGAGCTTTAAGGTCCCTTCCAGCCCAAACCAGACTGTGTTTCTAAGCTCTTTCCAAGTGAATACCGTGATCGAAATTTGTTCTCCCATGTTCAGTTACTCTATGTGTGTAATTCGTTCTAGACTGTAGAACTGCAGCATGTCATGATGATTCTCCCACCTACAGGTGCTGGGGAAAAACAGCAGCTGTGCTACGTTCTCACAAAGGCCTCTACCATTTAAATCCCCTAGCAACAAGCTCACATGGCATTGCTTCCCCAGAACATCTATTTGATTTGTCACAGGGCAAATAAACTTTCGAACTTTTCATCTAAGCTGGAATGTCTTACAATAGGGAAGTGAAGCCAGAAGATACAAACATTCCTGTCATACCTCTCCAGTATCACTTAAGGTCCAGTGTTGTTTGAGTTTGGTTTATTTTTTTCCCCAAAGGTAGGAACTAGGTGTCTCTAGTTCAAGAAGCCTGAGATGAAGGGAGAGATTTTGAGGGGTGAGGTGATGCTGTTGTTGGACATGTGACCAAATACTGAATCTTAGTGTTTTTCTAGCTCTTAAGAGAGAGCTGCTTCTGCAGAGGAATTTGAAATTGATGTTTTTTACTTTTTGAATGTCAAGGAATAAGTTTATTTTATGTTTGAGTCTCTTGATTCCTTTGCTGCATGCCCTGAGCAGCACATGTCTTGCAAAGGCATGCACAGTATGCTGCTTTGAGGTGTCTAGTCCAAGTATGAGTAAGTTTGCTGGTGAAATGATGCTAAATATGGGAAGCTTGCCTATTGCCTAATATTCCCATGTCAAATAGCAAGGAGATTAAGGATGAGGTTTATTTTGAAAGCTTTATACGTATGTGGCAGATACAGAGCTGGTGTACTTGCAGGGAAGCACTTAAGGTGGTTGAGAATTTTACTGTGGAATGAAAGCCAGGTTTGGATGGCATTTAACTTCCTTCACTTAGGATGGCAAGGTTTATCTTTTCAAACTGGACTTTCTTTTTTCTGGTAGTGCTATTTGTTTCTTCTGCATGAAAAGGAGGAGAATTGGGGGGATGAATCCCTCAATACTTTAACTGGCCTGTTGAATGCTTGAGCAAGGTGCTTAGGCAGGCAGGGCTCGACTTTTGTATGGGGATGTTTGAAAGGGCAGAACTTCACTGTGAACTCCACTGACTGTGAAACTTAATCAACATCAGTGCCTCTTCAAATACTGGGAAATTTTGAGGTAGAAGATGTTAAAATTAATTCTCAAATTCAAATTTCTTTTTCATATATGGGAAATTCAATAAAATTCTTGGGGTTTGAGTAATTCTTCAGTAATGAAGATGAAGAGTCAGTGCCCTGTCCTGGGGAACAAAGCAGTGCAGTGACCTCTGAATTATGGTTTTTCTTGCTACTCGTTTTCAATTTAAAACAACAAAAAACATACAGTTAACATGGTTGCTGAGAGGGTCGTATCTGGAGGATCATGTCTGGTCTCTCATCTCACTCAATACATAGGAACTTAAAATTCAGCCTTAGAATTGCTTCATAGTGCTCCCAGTTGTTACACCCGGTGGCTTGGGTGAAGTATTTCGTAAATGCAATATTAACACCACCCCCTCTGCCTTCAAAAGCAAAACACTGACAACAAACTTTGAGGATTTCAGTTTCATTTTCAGTGTATCTTTACTCTTCCCCCTTGGAGTTTCCAATAAGTAAATTCTACTTCAGAGTAATTACAAGAACTTCTTTACTTGTTAGATCTGCATCTTGTACAAGTGTTCGTGTTGTGTGCAGCACAGCTGATATTCTCCATGTAACTTACCCACAGTTTGTATTACATGAAGGCTTTTCACTGTCATTTATATCTGGATTCTTTTGAGATTTCTTTGTAAATCAAGCAAATCTGTATGCAAAGGAAAATCAAATATGTCTGGGTACTCATTCTTTTTTCTCTGTTCTGTTGCAGACATGAGCCGTCAGACTGCTACAGCACTACCCACGGGTACTTCAAAGTGTACACCGTCACAGAGGGTGCCTGCGCTGACAGGCACTACAGCTTCCAATAATGACTTGGCTAGTCTCTTTGAGTGTCCTGTGTGTTTTGACTATGTGCTTCCACCAATTCTTCAGTGTCAGAGTGGCCATCTTGTTTGTAGCAACTGTCGCCCCAAGCTTACGTGCTGTCCAACTTGCCGAGGCCCTTTGGGCTCCATTCGTAACCTGGCTATGGAGAAAGTTGCCAATTCTGTACTATTCCCATGTAAATATGCCTCTTCCGGATGTGAGATAACTTTGCCACACACAGAAAAAGCAGACCATGAGGAGCTGTGTGAGTTTAGGCCTTATTCCTGTCCATGTCCCGGTGCTTCCTGTAAATGGCAAGGTTCTCTGGATGCTGTAATGCCACACCTGATGCATCAACATAAGTCCATTACAACACTTCAGGGAGAAGATATAGTTTTCCTTGCTACAGACATTAATCTTCCTGGTGCTGTTGACTGGGTTATGATGCAGTCTTGTTTTGGCTTTCATTTCATGTTAGTATTGGAGAAACAGGAGAAGTATGATGGTCATCAGCAGTTCTTTGCAATTGTACAGCTGATAGGAACCCGCAAGCAAGCAGAAAACTTTGCTTATCGACTGGAGTTAAATGGTCATAGACGGCGATTGACTTGGGAAGCAACTCCTCGATCTATCCATGAGGGAATTGCAACAGCCATTATGAATAGTGACTGTCTAGTCTTTGACACCAGCATTGCACAGCTCTTTGCAGAAAATGGCAATTTAGGCATTAATGTAACTATATCCATGTGTTGAAATGGCAATCCAACCTCTTGAGGCCAGTGTTTAAATCGTTGCATTTAATTTAGCTGAAACTAGGGTAACCACCTTTGACTGTTGGACAAATTATTTGGTAGATGGAGGGTAGACATATATGAAGGTAAGTAAAAGGAAAGGCTGTTAAATTACAAGAAGCAGTTGCATGTAGTAACACTAATATATTTAAAATAAGTCAACAGTAAACCACTGAAAATATATATACACCCAGAATGGGCATCTTTTGTATTAAGAATTGATTCTACAGAAAATGTTGTAAAATAATTCTAAAACCTTGTTTGTAGATTGATTGTACTGTTGAAAAGGATACTGTTTTGTGGTTGTGTTTTTTTTTCTCCACCTCTTTGACTGACAAAGCCATGTTGAGTGGTCTGGTCTCTGGCCACTGCTTCCCTCCCTCCCTGTCCCCCCTTTGTAAGTCACTACATAGTATTGCTGCTGTTTGTGTATATTTTTTGTGTATTTGCTAATTTTTATTAACTTCTAGTTTTTCATTAAATAAATATGACTTTCTTTTCTGTAATTCAGGTTTTTCTCTTTTTTGTATCTTTTTAAAAAATAATTACCAGTGTCATCTTTTGATATGCACAACTGGTATGGTAAAACTTCTGTTTCTGTATGTTTGGTAAATTTTGTCTCTTTCCAGAAGTCAATTCTTTGGTGATGCTGTTCTTAATTGAGCTATTCTGTGAATGTACAGAACTCAAAAGAAGTAATTCTTTTGAAAGATGCGTCGGTAAAGAAAGCTCCTCCAAAAACAGGTCAAGATGTTGTTGTACTTTGAGTTGTCTTCTACCAAAAAGGAACAATTACTAAGAATTTTGTGAATTATTATTTTGTTTAAATTCCGGCTTCAAATTTAGAGATTTTAGAAACTTAACTGCATCCTTGTATTTGTTGTTTGCAGTACAAAGACGGTATTATCTTAAGCAGTATTCCAATTACAAACCCAGACCATTTGCTTAAAGAAAAAGAATGAGATGCTTTCAGTCTTTTTATGTTTGTCATTAAGAGAATACCTGGCAAATTCAAAAATGAAACAACCCAACTTTTGCTTTTTGCATTAGCTCAAAGTTTGACATTTTGATACTCTTGCTCAGTTTTTTTGTCTTCACGGCTTTTGGTTGTTACTAAAGGAACTGTCTTGAACTAGTTTCTATGTATTAGTGACATACGGACATTACAATGCAGTCTCCTACAGGTGTGACTCCCCATACAGAAAGGCTTTTGAAGGATACTGGACTTTCCACAGTCCACCTGTATGTGAAAGATTGAGCCATAAATGTGTATGGGATTTGTGTGCTAAATCATACATAGACACACAGAATAGACTAAGCTGAAAAGCTGTTTGAAAGAGATCTTTGTCAAACCTGGTGGTGGACATGTGGCTGGGGAGGTAGGCTGGCTATTAACTACTTTCGTAACCCATTAAAATGCAGTTTTATTTACTGTGCACTGTCTTAACTTTCTTGTCAGAGGCTGATCTATTAAGACAACTTTTGCTCTTACTGTTTTGATGCCTGATGAGGTAAGTGTTGGTAAGGAACTTAAAATCCATCAGGCTGGATTAATAAAGTACTACAGAAATAGTTGTCTTTGTGTAATAAAAGTTTCAGTTAAAATCTGGTATTTGGGCTGTTGGAACGGCACACAGATTTGATTTAAAAGATGTACTGGTGCCTTGTGACAGTAGATAAAACACTTCAGAAATGCAGCGATCTAGCATCTTTTTCTTGTGAATATACAGAAACTTATTTGCAGTCTTCCAAATTCAGTAATTACTCTCACCTAAGCCTGTCTACATTCACCTCTGATTTGTCTCCTGGTCTTTGGCAGAAACTTGGCTAAATACTTTTTGATGTTTTGAGGGATACACTGACTTGCTCAGCTGCTTGGGACTGGCATTTGCTTGCTGAGCTCAGCTTGCTTCCAGCTCTCTGGTCTTATTGAGAAGTCTGTATGGAATATGGGGTGTCCATCATCAGATGGAATGATTAGAGATTATCCTTAGGCCTAGATGCTCAAAAAGTATTAGAAGCCTGTTTCACTGGCTCTCCTTTAAAGAGTCTGAGGATATGGTGAGTCAACTACACGCTGATATGGAAACAGAAAACATACTAGAAGTCTGTACAGTTCACTGCCTTATTTAAAATAAATGGTGTATTAAAGTCTGGCATTGTTGTAACACTAGCTATTTATTCTAGAAAGCATTGTTTGCTGTATTGGGAGTGAGTATTCATATTTGTCTTTAATAGATGGGATGAAATGCAGCAGATGTTGTTTGCTAGCCCTGTTTCCACTGCTTTTCATTGCCCTTTTTCGGGGGGAAGTCTTGAAAGGAAAGTGATTGTCAAACATAGATGTTAATGTTTCAGTTCTGTTTGACGTTTTTTGCTGGTTGTTTGCAGTAGTGCTTTAAAATTGCAGCCGGCAAAGCAGTGCATAAGTGATGTACCTTTGTGGTGTTCCACCAATTGTTTAGTTTCTTTGTGCATTCTATGTTCAAATATCTTGTAAGGTGTTCTGAGACTCAGTGGTGGTTTGTTGCCTCTTACCCTTGCAACGTGGCTAGTGAATGACTGAAAACAGAATTAGTGAAACATAATTTTATTAGATTAAGTCTTCAGTGACATTTGTAAAATCTTTTGTAATCGGGTACAGAAATACCCACAGATTTTATTACTGTGGTGCTATGATGTTCCAGGTAAATCAGCTTTCTGTCTACGGAAATGAAAGCAAAACAAATCATTACTTCTGATGTATAGGCTGCTTCTGTGATAGCTGTTGTCACCAACATAGTTTGCATTTCATGAGCACACTCCAAGTTTGTTTCAGAGTAAATGAGCAGGATGAGACTGCAACATATGTATCTTCCCTTGTGGTACACCGTAGCATGAAACAATGAAAACCTCAAGGATCTTACATTAAAAAGTTTAAATTCCTGTCCACACTCACATTCAAGGGAAGCCAAGACAAAGCTGTCAGCTGAGATGGGACACTGAGGCTTTTTCTTACACACACTTGATTTTTCTTAGACAATCACTTGCTGTGTGCAGTACCTAATGCACTGTGATGATCCAGTGTTCTCTTGGCATTGCTTAAACGATTCACTCCTTACAGGCTAACTCCAAACATAGGCACCCGAGGCTCACAGTGATTTGTCAGGTAAGAAAGACACGACACGTTGTCCCTACAAAACATGAAGTTTTTTTCATAGCCTTCGAGTGTGCGCCACCTCCTGGTGCTGACAGTACAACTGCGTGTACCTGAACCTGGGTGCGTCCTCTCCCTCCCATCATGAGAATTAGCACATTTCAGTTCTTCGGAGTAGGTTCCTCAATTTAGGTTTGAAAAATGATAGACCTTGCCACGAAGCAGAGCTGAGGGCTGAAAGGCCTTAGTAACTTAACTCAGACCGTATTGCTTCTGTTCAGATCCCTTAAGCATATTTTTTAGATTTCAAACCCCTTATTTTTCCTCTGCTGCTCCTTAGTGTATTGAATGGTATTTTCTAAATAAGTAAACTGCTGGGCTAAATCAGTTTACTTTTTGGTGTATTGGGCTCTTGCTGAGCTGAATTTGTTGCAATTTGTGTTCTCTAACTACAGCTCACAGAATTATGTATTATTCCCTGTCTATATAGCTACGCCAGATGAGCTGACGATTCTTTCTCGGCAGCCTCAGCTTTCTCATGCTTTAATCTTATCAGTAAAGGAGATTTTTTTCATGATTCTTTGTTGATGTCAGTAAAATGCCTGTAAAATGTGGTTTCGGATTGTTAACTGCTGTAGTAGTATTTTTATTTGCACTTACATGCACATTTAAACAATCGAGTTTAGCTCATAGTTCTACTTGATACATTGATAACTCTTGATCTCTGTGAAACTCAGTACAGATGTAATCTTGGCCTGGCTGCTTAAAGTTTACTATTCAGACGCTCAACTCTGGGCTTAACTGCAAAGCCTCCATCAAAAGCTGCATTAAGAACTTCATCCAGACAGCTTGCCATAACAAAAGTCACATCTTGCCGTATGTTCACTGCAATTTCTTCCAGATCCTTCTCATTTCTCTGAGGAATGATGATTCTCTTCAGTCCAGCTCGGTGTGCTGCCAGGACTTTGTCTTTAATTCCCCCCACCTAATGAGAAGAAATACATATATAAAAACCATCCATGACACTGATTTAATGAGGTAATCATTGTAACAAATCACATGAGGAGTTAAACTTTAATGAAAGGTTCTCCCTTCCCCCAGTCATTTAGGAAAACAATTAAAAATGCAGCTGTAGTTTTAGCTCATTATATGCTTAATGAGGGGGAATATGTTAATGTGCTACTGTACGCTTTCTATAACAGTTAAGAAGAAAGAAAATTACACATTAATCTGGGAATGCAGGTACAACAGCATCAGTGGTGGAAGAGTCACCACTTTTCAGGATTTCTTAAGAAAGATGGCCCTAACTCATATTTTTTCCACAGGATATGCTGGAACCCTATACCTATATTAGAACTGTTTTTACAGTAAGGGCAGTACCAGGTTTAGGGGGAAAGCAGTCTTAAGGATGCAATGCCACAAGATTCTAAACAACATTTAGAAGGAAGGTAAAACTGGTCTACTATTTAGATAACCAATTTTTGCACCCATTGTAAACAGTAGGCAAAATTCGGTCACTGCTACAGGAAAGGCAATTTATCTGCTACACTGAGTAAACTGCACCAGGGCAATGTCAATGCAATGCTTATTTTTCAGTACAGCCTTGACCAACAAGCAATCATGTGAGTCTGACTGCCATCAGAATGCTGTTTCAGAGATCCTTCTAGTCTTATAAATTTCCATGTTACCTCTGGTTTGCTGCATGAAACAAAATAAATACTATTTCACAGTTCCTTTGTCAATCATTTGGTATGAGAGGTAACTCGATCTCATATCTGCCTAATCACTTAGAAGCAGGCTCCATTTGATACTGCTAACTGAAAATCTATTGGTTTGAAAATTGGCCTTTGCCCTCATGCTTTGAAAAAGTTCCGCAGGAATCATTCAACTGAACTATGTACAAGTAACAAAATTTAAGACAACTTCAGAAACACACATTTGGAGATGGCTTCAAGAGTAACCTACATGCAGTAACTGCGAGAGCTTTAAGAAACAACTTTTCAGATTAAACTGGAGGTCGTTCTGTATTAACAGTTTAGAAATTGCAATTCTGGGACCATGTTGTATTTTAAGATGTCAAAGTTTCCTTTCTCGCTAAACATTTTGCAGTGCTTTCCCCAAAAGCAGCATCAAGGAGAGCTTTAGCGTTCAATGTAAGCCCCTACGGAATGGTGTGGCAATGCAGTGAGCTGGCTTCCCCTCAGCTTGACACCGCACCAAAAGAGACTGGATTGCTGCACATGGCTATAACCAGATTTTATAACCCAGAACAGAGAGAATTCATACAACTTGGCTGTTTTCTGAAATGATGCTTACAGGAAGAACAAGGCCTCTTAGTGTAATTTCTCCTGTCATGGCTACATCTGAACACACCAGCCGCCCGCTGAAGAGTGAGGCAAGACAGGTTACTATGGTAACACCAGCAGATGGTCCATCTTTTGTGACAGCTCCAGCTGGGAAGTGCAGATGGATGTCAGTGTTGTCAAGGAGATCAAAACTTCCAGAAGCTTAAGGAAAAAAAGAATGGTTTGAATGTGAAAAATCTTAAACCATTTTGTTCCTGGTCTTTATTCTAAAAGCCCACCAGAGAACTGGAAGTCTCAGCACTATTTTTTTAACAAACAGTAGACAGAAAAAAAAACAACACTGTTACAGAGGCCCTAGAAAAACAAACAAAAAGACAACTCAATGTGCTTTCTACATCCAGATTCCCAGAGAAAACTGTAACAAGTCAACCAATATGCTTTGTATTTGCCTGTGCTGGGAAATTCTGAGTAGGGAGTAATGTAAAAAGCAAGCAATTCCAACACACAGTTTTTAGGGGGGTTTGTGTCCCCAGCTGTAAATGTCAATTTTCAAAGGCCATCCCAAAGAACCAGCACTTCACAGAAACCCAGGATTAACCAATATTACAAAGTAAATCTCTTATTTACATCCTTTTACCTTGCTGAACCTGCAGGACATAACAGTGTAGAGAGTTAAATGTATATGAAGTTAATACCAGCAGCATTTCATGCATCAGTTCCCTTTAGTTTTTCAACCTGTCTAAACTTCTGTAAGTAGTGACAGATGCCGGCCAATTACTGACTAGTCAGCAGATGATCCACCTAAACCCATTTACAGAACTCCTGGGAGGTTCAAAAGTGTCTTGGCTGAAGTCCTACTGCACTGCAGCTCAACAGCTGCCACATAAACCCAACTAATTCTCAAGGTATGAAAGATCAAACTATAAAAACTGATATTTAGCATAAACTGTATCTTAAATTTTAGAGAAAAACTACAGGTTTTTCTGTCTAGCCGATAGATGCGCAACATCTCCACAATGCAGTGTCATTTCTTCCCAACCTACCATTGGTTAGCTGGTATCTCTTGGCGTTGCTGCGCAGCCAGCTGATGGCAAGATGCGCTGACTCCTTCATCACATCCCCGAGCTGACCAGTCAAAGTGAGCTGGCCTTCTCCATCCATGCGACTGGCTTCTACAAACATGATCTCTCCTCCTAAGGGCGTCCAAGCCAAGCCTATGGCTACTCCTGGTTGATTTAAGCGTTCAGACACCTGAAGGAACACAAAAGGGAAACAGTTTAGGGAACAGTTGTAACAAAACTATCACAAAACCAGTTTGATAGTTGCCTTCAAAACAGCTGTACCCACTAAAGCACAAAAGGTAAATCCAAATGTTCAGACTTTTTTCTAATGCAGCAGTATTTCTGCCTGATGTGTAAACATCCATTACGGAATCAGAGTGGTATGTGGCTGCTTAGCTTAAAAGGCAGTGGCAAACATCTGGGTATATCAAGTTTTTGAAACCTTCCCTACCCCCATAAGTTCAATGAAAATCTTTCTCTTCAAAGGACTTCAAGTATTCTGCCAGTGTTTATATGACCTAGTCCATCTGCTAGAGGTCTGTTTGTTCTGACTCTGTTACCTAATGAAAAAGACGGTTTTGCTCCCAAACGTTATGTATAAGCCTCCTTCAAGGTGGATACATTGCTAAAACTACCCTCAGATAATATTAATTTTGCTCATTGCAAAAATAATTCTGAAAAATGAAACATGACTCTGCTAGAAATGAAAGAGGATGGGAAATCTGACTTACTCTCATTAGTAATTACAAGTAGTTGAGCAAACTCTACCCACACCAGACTGATCTACTCATCTACAAGTCTGCCCAGGCCCAGTTACTGACATTACAGAGTAATGGAGGGCTCCGAGTCCCACATTAAGGGGAAGAAAAGATAGGCAAGATGTTTTCCATACAAGTTCCAGGTTTTGATTTTTCTTTCCTCTGTCAGAGATTCTTTAAGAGCATACAGAAAGTCCTTTTGTTTTCTTGAGCTTCAAGATGCAGAAGCCCTGCTGAAAAGATTATACAGGTATTCAGCATGTTCTGAGCTACTAAGTAAGACACTCACTACAAGGCAGAAAGAAACTGGATTAATTTTCACTGTGTGAGGCAGTGATTGGAGCAAAAGACAAATACACCTTTGTAAAATAAAAGCATAGGCCCATTTTAAAATAATTTGGCCTCCTACTGAAATGCAGAATTAGAAGTTAATTTGAGTCCTTCCTGAAAAAGGGATGAATTCTTCAGTAAACTGCTTAGAGATTTTCAATATTTAATTTCCTGTATAGAAAACAAATCAAAGGAGCATCACAACAGAACCACAATAAAAGAATTCCAGTTCTGAACTCCGCATTTTTTTTTGTCCCTTCTAAGCACACTTAACAACATCCCATTTTACACTACTTGCAAATCCAGAGCAATAGACTTTTTTTCTAGCATCAACCCATTCTGCACTTCGCAACTCACTGTGATCTCAGTGCTTTCATTTCACTTCCTGCCCAGAGTTAGCAGGGAAGTCAGTTTTTAACCATCAGCCCAGCTGCAAGAGGTCTGCACAGCCCTGTACCTTAGGTCAGGAGGCAGAATGACTCGCACGGTCCTGCTGTGAGCTGGCTGTGTTAGAAACACCTCCAGCTGTGAGCTCCAAAGAAGAAGTTACTAAGTATTTTAGTTCCCAACTAAAATGCTCTCTGGAAGTGCACTAGAAAGGTTGCTGCACGTCCCCAGCTAGAACATGGGACTGAAGTTTTGTAAATCAGTGTGGATTTGCTCTTACTAGCATAATTTAGATGACTGTTTCTTTTCCTAGCTTTTAAGAAAATGGCACATAATAGAGTATTTAACTTCTATGGTATCAAGATACCTCATCAAGGATTTTAATTTTTGTTAACATGAGTTTCTGCATTCATGCCTGTATTTTACTAGTTACAGTGACTTTGTCAGATAACCTTAGTTATCACTTAGTAACTCAGGTTAACAAAATTCATCTTGGTTACACTGAGATCCAGCAACTATGAATCTTTCTCCTTAATGCTTGAGACAACATATTCTGGCAGCCTGTCACAGTTTCAAACATTTCAGGTGTAATGAACAACAGCAACTGTCCCTACACTCTCCCATCCCAAAGCAGCCGCCAACCAGGTTTGTTGGTTTGAGGGTTTTTGGGTTTTAGCACTAGTTCTAACTGTGTATCAATTCCAAACAGTTACAGACCAATTCCACTGTTTGACAGCTCAGGGACAGAAAACAGCAAACATGACTGAAGGTCAAAAAACAAATGGTCTTAAAGACTCTTCAGTTACCTCAGTACAAACTCCTTCCTCTATCCTCAGACTATGTAGATACCTCCTCCTATTTTCACAAGTAACTTGAGATCTGGAAAGAGAAACTAGGTGTGTAGTAAGTGCTAATCTCCTTTCAACCATCATTCTTGGCACTAGTGGCAAGCTCAAAGGCCAGCAACTTCTCCTGCTGCACTGGTAGAGACTGTACTGCCTCTACTGTAGACTCTTCATCTCAGTGGTAACTGATGTGTGTTGACAGGAATAAGTCTAGAAAATGCCCTGGCAGTTTGGGTAACTGTCCTCAGAAAAGCAGCTTGAAAATGCCTAAACACACACACACAAACCTGGCACCTCTGAATGAATAATTTCTTCTCACAGCAAGTCAGAGGAATTTAAATTAGAAAGAAACCCTTACTTACACTTTTTAAAGAGCTTCATTTAAAAATGCCATTACAATGATTGGTCATGTCTGTAAGATGATGGAAAAAGAGCTACTTATTGGTCTGTTCTTGAAAATTTGTGCAGATGAGACCTACAGTTTGGCTGTAATCTGGAAGGAAGGAAAGAGGGAAGGAAGGCTCCAGAGATGTTAGAAACACACTTGTAACATACTGTCACAATTCTTCTTCCATGTGATTTATTCCTACATTGGGTCTGTAAAGTGACACATAAGACTATTTATTTACAATAAATGAATTAATCCTACAAGTATGAGCTGAGTATTCTGTCCTGCCTTTCTGCTGCGAGACCTCTACAGAAGATAGATATGCAAGCAGTGCACTGAAAAGACTAATCACTTACTTTAAGGTATTCTCTGAGGGATAACAGATCAATTAAGCCATGTCATGTTTTCAGTTCTATTTGCTCACTCTCACCCAAGTACTGACATGCAGCTGCCTCCACTGTATCTTTATTTTAACTAATTATAAATGGTGAAATGCAGGTCAAAGGTGAAGCTTTAAAGGCTAGAGAGAGACACGCCACAGACAACAAGCCAGAAAAAACACCACTGGCCAGGCTGGAATGCCTGTCATTGACACAGGAGCTTGAAAGAATCTTGGGGACACAACAAAATTCAAAGGCATAAGGGGCTAGCTAGGAAAATTCATTAAAGCAGGAGTTACGTGGCTGTCTGAGCAATTCACACTGAAAAATCATGAAGTGCATGGAAAAATATTTGCTTATTAATAAATACAGCAAATAGCGCATGGAAATAAACCCTGAGCTGCTCAGGGACTTGATGCTGTGTGGATTCATCTCTAGTTCTATTTCTGCACTACTTAATTTGCCTGCTACATACAGAAACATTAAAAAAACCTTTAATAAACTGATCAATAGCGTCCGTCTTATTTCAGCTTATACAGGCCAGCAGATCCATGAAATGCTCATATGCATATTCATGGAAACTGTGCATGCAAAAGACCCCAAGACACAGCACTCATGTATTTGTATACTTGGAATTAAGAACCACAGTGTAAGAATTTTACTTGCATTACCTGCTCCTGTAGGAAAATGACAAACCAGCAGAAATTATTTGCTAACACAGTCATGCTACCAAATTTAAATGAATAATCAACTCCAGGAAAGTTCTAAACTAAGCAGAACCTCTAAGGAAAGTCACATATTAGCATATTTCTGGGCCTCCAATATAATTTTTAAGAAGTGTGATAAGTTCATATTTATTTGAATTAATTCTACTCTTGACTGGGAACTGGGTGTACCACTGCAACTGACCAGAATTTTTGTACAAATTTACAAAATTCAATTTATTTTTAGCACCTTAATGAAACTCATAAAAAAGCTTTGTAGAAATCAGAGTACTGCCTTGAATATTAAGTTCAATTTACTACAATGGCTTTATGCGAGCCTGTAATTCACGCACTAAAAAGCCAAGTGATCCTGCAGCGCTTTAGCTCCAAAGGTCGGATGTCCGAAGTATGTAACATACTTCAAAATGAAAATTCAGACAGAAAGTTATATCTCAGAAAAAGAACACATACTGGTTTTCAGTAATTGTTTCTAAAAGTCAGGTAGTGGATAGACTAGTAAAAATTACCATAGGAGTATCACAAATAATCTGATGGCTACAGTCATCCCAAATCAAGCTGAAATATAGCCACACTACCTTCTTAATTAAAATGGCCTTGAACTGTCTTGTGTGATTTTATTACTGGGTATAGTTATATATATATAAAAAACTATATACTGGATAAATATATATAACTATATATAGTTACAGTTATAGTCATTACTAGGTATATAGATTACTAATGTCTTCTTCCAACCTGTTTCCTCATTTGCGTCTCTTCATTAAGAATTTCTACTGTGATAAAATCTTCATATCAGAAAACCTCAGTTCAGGTCTAGAAACTGCCTTGTTCCATAACAATCATTCATATTCTCCTGCTTTCCCTGCATATCTTGTTCTTTTCTGTTTTCCAAATTCCACTGGAGTCTGGTTCTCTCATCTAGGAGATAATTAGCACAGGAAAATTCCTAAAAGTTTGAATTTTGTCTCTTTTGGTAGTTGTCCCTTCATTTCTATTTTCTCCATAACTTACTGGTTTATTGATCTTTTCTCTTGCATAAAGACAGAAAAATTTAGCTTTCAATCGGCAACTAGTTTCCTGTCCCAGTGCTCTATTTACTATTTACCCTTTATTAGTTCACCTGCATCTGAAGGGAATAACTGCAGTGTAAATGGTGAAAAAGAGAATCCCAAGACAACAAACTACTTTATTGGTAGCACTGTCATAGACTGCAGTAATATACAGATAGGGGAAAAAGAAAAAGTTCTGGAATATGCCCAGTGACGAACAAAGCTGGTACTAGGAACCTGGAGGTGCCTGGCTGATCATAAAAGATTTTTAATAGTGAAGCATCATGTTAATCTAAAGAATGTCTGAGAACTTCTGGTGAACACAGAAGTGGTTTTAATACCCAAAACTGCTGACTGGCTTTAAGGAGGTATGTGGGACAGCCCTTAACACAGCTGCTTCAGAGACAGGACTCCTGAGTTCTACTTTTGGCTTCTTTCACAAGACCACCAAACACCCCCCAGACAAAAGCAAAGTTGCTATAAACTGGAAAAGGACCATCACATTCTTAAGCACTGCTGCAGGCATCTTTGCTAACAGAAAGTTATTTATGTACCCTGAATTAAATCAAAATGAAAACTTCTTTAGGTGAAAAACAATCTTGTTAGAACACAAAGAGATACAGTGCTGTTACTAATACTTTTTTTTAAAAAGTTAGTATTGTATAAACTTAGTCAACAGCAATAAAATAGACAAATAGTCAAACCAGACAGAAACAGCAGCCAAGCAGAAACAAATGAGGAAGTTACCTCCATTTCATACATGGGTGGCCCCAGGATGTCTTTTAAAGCATGGAAATCAATTAAAATTGGCATTTCAGGTGGCAGAGCCAGGTCAGCTGTGTCACTGATGGATTCTGATTTTGCATCTTCTGTGACATGCTCTTTGCAATCTAAGAGAAGAAAATCTGATTCAGGATTTGTAGCAGTATTTCTTAAAGCAGGAATTAAAATGTGGCAGAGAAAAATAAAATATTCAAAGAAATGCTCAGAAAATTCATGAAAGTGTGCTTAAACCACCTTTACAAAAATCTTGTCAAGCTAAAGATAATATGGCATCAATCTCAATCATTAAACATGTTCTAACTGTTCAGCAAAGATAATGTTAAATCTAGAGCACTGACAGACACGACTCACTTATAAACAAGGTCAAATAGTAAAACTCATTAATTTCATTTGGGACATTGCACTTTTCATCAGATTTGTGCATAAAAACCATATATGTAGGAGAAGATCATGTTTAATGTAATGTATAATACAGAATATGGACCTGAATGTGGAAATACTGATAGTTCAGTAACGACCATTCTTTCTACACATTTACAACAGTGCCCCTGTGGTCGCCTTCTGCAAGAACTCCAGTGCTTAATTTCCAATACTAGTAATTAAGATCTGACAAACGAAGTACGAGCATTTTGGCCAGATTTACCTATACTGCTCTGCCACACGCCTGCACTGCTTACAGCTAGCCTGCATTACATTCAATAACAACTCCTTTCACAGTGTCAAACACTACAGCTCTGGCCTTCCCACTTTACACCCCAGTCCTTGCATACACAGCCTCAACACCAGCTAATGGGGTGCAGGAGAAGCTGCTATTTCTAGACCACGCGGAAAACAGCTGTACTGAAAGCCTAACTCACCCGGCCCCAGCGCGCTGCCTCCTTCTGGGCTGTCAGAGTCACTACCCCAGCACAGAACAGCCCACCTTTATTGCTGCACACACTATGACTTTACACTTCTTTAATTAGATTTTTGTCTGACTATTATGGCTTTAATCAGTCATAGAAATATAGAATGGTTTGGGTTGGAAGTGACCTTTAAAAATCACCTAGTCCAGCCAAAGGGACATCTTTCACTAGACCAGGCCTTTGCTTAATTCAAATCAACATTCCTTGTTTGCTCAGCAGCCAGTTCAGAACACAGCATATACAGTCCTTGTTCACTGGTAAAACCTCAAATAATGTTCATATAACAACTTCATCTATGGCTTTTGTCTCGAAAAAATATATTTACACAGGGCTCTGCTCTTTCCTTTGTTGGATGAGATACTGCTAAGGTGTCCAGACCAATAACCACTTGCAGCAAAAAATACCTCTAAGATAAAATTATTAGGTATTTTCAGAAATCCCTACAGGTGTGAATCATTCCTCATGAAGTTCTATATATGTATGTATGTATATTTATATACACATAAGTATATTTTGCATCCAATATGCTCAAGCATCATCAAGAAGGGACCATACAATAAAAGCAATATTTATGGATTCAAAAGTGTGCTCCTTCATTTCTCCGTTTATAGCATGATTTTACTTCTTACCTATACAATTGTTTCCTTGCAGAATTTCCTTAAAATTTGTTTTCTCCACAAATATGTTTTCTATACAAAAGTGAACTGTAATGGGGACCATATAAATATCAAAGCCTCAGAACTGTTTTAAACCAGACTACACAGCTGGTTGTTTGCATGAATAAGCTCAAGAACTTAAACATCATTTGTAAGAGGCCAACATTCACATTTACTTAAGTGACTGTATACAGAAGAAGAATGTAAACAGGGAGTCATTTCCCCACAGAATTTGGCCCAGATGCAAAAAACGCTCATTACCATTTTTGAAAGCCCAAAAGCAATATTTTAGTGAAATACTTATCAGAGAAATGAAAAATACTGGAACAATCCAGATGTTTCTGAGGTTCTGTGGCAGTTTTATGGCAGTGCTTCCCTGCTCTGAGGCTGCCATTAAGAAAAGCACTGTACAGATACATACAGCAAAGTTACTTCTTCCCACCCCCAAGAAAATGGGCCTAAGATACATTTAAAGAGATAGTTTACATTATGCAGGAATGTATACTGGGCTTCAAGACTTCTGCACCATATTCATTTTACTTTCAACTAAGAAACTCTCTTCCTTTGCATATTGATGCACTGTAACTGAATCTAGTAACTTAAACAATTACAGAAAAACATAAATCACTGATATAATCTATTTAATATAACATTAAGATGTGTTCTGTGCTGCAAAATTCTAAGAGCAGATGAAGAATGATGACTCCTTCACAAGATACAACTGTCCTTTTATTAATCAAGACATATAAAGGCCTTTTTACGGTTAATTTTGCTGCAGTGCAATCCTCACTAATGCCTTCACACAGTATCAAGGAAAACATTCTACATCACTATTACCATAATAACACCAACTCAGCTTTCATTCAGGACTCAAATCTGACAGTAGTTATCCAACAGCCACTATTCTTTCCATTGTACAACTCATGACTCCATGAACAAATCCTATTCCTTTATTGTAAACACTACTTTACACAGATGGCCCTCCTGTTGTTCCAGCATGTCTCTTTTTTCATTGAATTACTATTTCTATACATAATAAATTCAAATACATAAATACTAGCAAGCCTAGGAAACATAATCCCACAGGCTATTCTTGCAATTCAGATTGCAATTTCAACACTAGTGATCTTCAAACCCAGAGTAATTTGATAGGACAACTCACATCTTAAAACAAAAAGGAGTTTAGAAACAAGTGCTTTTGTTCTATACTAAGATTTCACTATCTAAAATCCACCATTTTCTATTTCTGCATGCTCTTATTTCCCTAATTCTATGAATACGGCTGAAGGAGACAGACTTCTCGTAAACAAATCAGTAGATAATGTCGAGGCCACCTGCCCTATTAAAAGAATCAGAAAGTCTTTGAGTTTCTATAACCTAATTAGTAGACCCCATTTTAAAATCTGTAACAATAGCAACTCCAGACTTTTTCTAAAAATATGAAACTAAATTCTGACATTACCTAATTTTCTATGAAAGCATACAGTGATGTTCCAAAACACAATTACAGACACCAACTTCCTGAAGGAAAGATCATTTTTGCTCACAACCTTTACAGAATTGCTGACTACAAAGAGTCTATAAAGATGCAAGTAATTAAGATCTCCATTAATGACAACATGCTCCCTACCTATCCCAGATGAATAGATGTAAACCATAGCAGAAGTTAAATGACACACTTATCTAAAATAAGACAGTTAAATTCAAGTTTCCAGAAACAGAACTTTCGGTTAAGAACACAGCTCAGTCATCTTACATTTTGAGTTAAGGTAGAGGAATAAGCTAAAGAGTCAAAGAAGTGCCCTTAACAGAGCTCCACAGTGCACTGGAGGAACCACCTGCTGGTCAACTGTTGCTTTACTGCTTCAACAAAAGCAGCATGTGTACTGAGTTGCTTAAGCATTTAAAAACTTGGGGGGGGGGAGACAGAAAAAACAAAAACTTCCAAACCACTATCAGCCCCCAAACAACAAACCAGCAAACACCCCTCCTGACAAAAACAAACAAAAAAACCCATCTCAGAAACAACCAAAAAAAAAAAAAGAAAGGTAATGTTTGTGAATTTTTTAAAACAGAATCTGCAGCTGCTCAGCAAAGGTCACAGCAGTGTTCCTCAGGAATCTGCCTTTGCAAGCTTCCAAAACAAATCAGTCTTGGATGTAAATACTGCATTTGCAGGAAAGGGGACTGCTAAGAAAACATACTGGCTATGAGCTACTATATATAATTCAAGATTTAATCTAAAAAGGAATTCTATGGCACAAAGATTTAAGAATTTAAGACTGCTACTTTCTTCTAGAGATATAATGGAAATGAGTGAATGGGAGACCCTAAAACTTTCTAAAAATGTAGCAATTTCTCAGCTCCTCATAGATTATATTGAAATTAAGCACTAGCAATATATAAGTCTTAAAGCCAAAGATGGCAGAATATAATAGAAACCTGTAATTTTTTTTGCTGAATTGCACGAAGAAGAATGTGCAAGAAAGAATAGAAACATGAAAGAAATAAGTTTCAAGTTTATGGGCAATTACAGGGAAAACGGCATGGGTTTTCTCAGCTGATATAGTAGCAGATGCTCCAGCACATGACAGATAGATCCAGAATTCTCTTAGCCCCTCCAAACTAACAAACTCCACAAAACGACATTTAGATAGGAGAGAATGGGCTTGCCCTTACTGACCACAGTCCACATTCAAAGCCAGGGATAAAAGCAATTTTCCCTTGTCTGAACTAAGTATCACATAATAACTATTTGGGAAGTGTACTTCCGAAAGATTTTCTTCTGGAAAGGAGCTCCTTCCTGGGACCTTAATCCTACTAACACTTACTTGTATATTTCAATTTAATGATACATGCATTTTTCCCCACAGGATCAGAAAATTTCTGGTTTTCACAAAATAATTATATTCCATCAATTCGCATCTAGAATAACAACATGTACTTGAAGCACTTGATTTGGAGGGTTTGGGGTTTTTTAGATAAATTAACAGGGTAAAAAAATCGTTTGTATATGACCCCAATTTTACTCAACATTTATGTCTCTTTGGCCTAAATCAGAAACATCATCCCAAGTAATTTTTAGAAAGAGACACATATTATAGTCTGAAGAGCTGGTAAGCATACTAATGCCACAGCTGAGCTCAAACTTGAGTGCCTACAGTCATACCACTGTGGGATTTGTGCTGCTCAGGTTTCATACACTCATTTCCCAGTGCTGTGGGAGATCCTGTGCTGCTGAATGCTGTTTTGGCTAGAACACTGAACACGTGATGTTAGCCCAGCTCTATTAAGGCCCTGAAACTACTAAAACCAAGCAAACACCACCCCACCTCCCCCAAGTCATGCCTAACGTTTTGTAAATAAAACACATCATGCCCAAGTTGAGGGAGGGAACATAAATACTTTATGTTTCAGTTCACATTGACCACACTGACCACTTCAGTCAAACTTACATTTAAACTCACAACCAAGTGTTTCATTCACAAAGAGTAGAACAAACTGCATTGTATTAATAGGTTACTGAAGTATTTTTAAAGCCTTGGTTTCAATACAGATTGAATCTTCAGTTAATCACTAGTAGTTATCAAATACTACCCATTCTAAACCTACTTTCAAGTCTGAATTAGGCAAATCGCTTTTCTCTCTGAGTTTCAACTGTTGCATCATGACATAGCGATCTAGTGCACAGTTGCCGCATTGCATCCTCAAGACAGTCGCACTAAAATAGGATGGAGAGTTTCACATCTCTTTGTGAATCCTAGAATTTCTTCAAGCATCAAAACCAAGATGAGTGTCTCATAAATCTCAGTGTTTCAGTAAAATATCAGATAGTGTTAATGTACACAAGGATGACTCTCTGGAGAGAGTCTGAAAAATGACTCCATTTGCTTTTGCTGAAGTTCACTGTACAAATTCAACAACTGACACAAACTAACACTCCTCCACTTGCCAACTTCATCATAAAGCTCAGGAGTCAAAGGAGCCAGAAAGGCAATATGAAGCTGCCAGTGTATTTGAGTCATGCACTTCTGGAAGGTGCTAAATGCAGTTTGACAGCTTGTCTCCTATCATCAGTTTTGCTGTGGCAGGTATCCTCCATTTTAAGAGCCTACAAATCAAACAATGTCAAAAGCCCAGTATTTACAAAGCCTCAAAAACACATGCTCCACTTTGAGTTCATAACCTGATTTAATCAATATAATAATGGAAATGCTGTAGTTCTACCACCTAAAGTCTTTCAACTTTTATTACAAACCGACAAGACAGAAGGTATTCAGCTGAACAAACAAAACAGGCATCATGTTACTATCGTACGTACTATGCTACGAATCATACATAAATTATGGTTTAGCAAATTGGAATCTACAAGGCAAGCCTGTAGTTTGCTCTCTCATGTTCACCACTCATGATATATGAATGCATTAACTGTAGAGTCTTGATCCCACATCAGTAATTGACAAATGTTTAAAGCAAAAATGGGTAATAGGGCTTTTTATACAGGAAAAAAAATATCAAGAAATAATTCTAAATGAAACTACTAAGAGACAACAACTTGGTTGCCAATTCTTTCAAAGTCATGCATTTTATGAAATGAAAATTCATCATCACTATGCAGAACTGCAAAAAGGTCCTCTAATCCAGGGGAAAAAAAAAAAAAAAGAAAGAAATAAATTTAGGTTACGAATCTCATTATTTGTATCAGCTCACAAGCATTTGGGCTATTTCTGAGCTTTTTTTTAAATACTTGGTTGTTTCCAACAGACTGAATGAAAACTAAGCAAAAACATTTTTAACAGTGTCTTACTCTCATATACTTCCAACAACTGACGTGTTCAGCTAAAAATACAGCAGGGTATAAAGCACACTACTAGTAGAAAAGAGAACACATTTTGCAGACTGTACCATTCTATACATGTCTTCTCAATGCCAAACTTTAACTATACAGCCACCTGTCCCTTGGACTCCTTTTTATTAATACAGCTTTTTCTAATGTAAAGTTTCAATTCCAGAAATACAAAGGCAACACTTCACAGTTTTTTTCTTCTGGGTTTACTCCAGAAAGTGTGTCACCCAAAAAAGCTAGCATTTGCCCTCTTTTGAAGCATGTAGCTTTCTGTTTTCACTTTGCTTTGGTAAGTTCCAAGTCCAGTACTAATTTTAACAGAGTATAATTTTAACAGTGTAAATACCTAAGTTGCAAGTACAGTGCTAATTTTAACACTGCAAATGCCTCCCTCACTGGATTGAGATGTCTAACACAGTTCTTTTTTGTTCTTTGCTTCAATAATAAAATGTTTCTTCTTATAGTATCAGGAGCTGTGCTCTGAAACTCTTCATTTATTTTATCAGAAGAGCAGAACGACACCTTCCTTTTATAAATTCAACAACAGACCTTTTAAGCCCACTTCAGACACTCTTTAAAAACATGACTTGTCAAAACTACTATCAAAAAAGTGACGGTGCAAAGACACCTGATATTGCTTGATGCTAGCAACCCCAGCCAGCACAGCCCAAAGGCTCAGCTCAGTGTTCTGCTCCAAGAGCAAATTCAGCTATCACAGAAGAATCAAGTGTTCGACTTCTCTAGCACAGAGGAGAGAAGGTTGACAAGATGTACGTAATATATATAGATATATATATAATTATATAGATATAATAGATATACATAAAGCTGAGCTGAATCCACTTAAGCAGAAACTGATTTGTAGCCCATATTCTATCTTCCAATATTACACTTTCCACAGGTGTTATCACGATCTTAGAAAACTCAACAAGGTAAAACTAGATTTTAATTTTCAGAACGGAAATGCTGACTTAGGAGAAAAAAGGCATGGTAAAACTGAATCTGTCAATAAACAGATTTCCAGAGACAAATTAGAAAAGCTTTTACTATGGGTAAAACTCTTCCCATACTCTACTAATACCCCTGTTTGTACAAGCATCAGTTACACTTTCTCCCCCAGGATTTACTCAGAAAGGGGTGTGCCATTCAGATATATGCACTGCCTTATTTCAAAGGAATAGACGAATCTCCTTATTTTTGTCTTCTCTATCAGCCCAGCACTATTTAGCCTTATAGTTGTATCCTGGGTTCAGCAGTAGCAGCCATTTTTCTCCTTCTCATTAGCTAACAGCACTGATAACACTGATGTTTTTAGTTGTGGCTAAGTAACGCCTACTCTGACCAAGGACTTTCTGAGTCTCATGATCTGCCAGGGAGGAAGGGAAGCCAGGAGGAAGCAGAGACAGGACACCTGACCCAAACTGACCAAAGAGATATTCCATACCACGGCATGTCATGGCCACTATATAAACTGGGGGCAGTTACCCAGAAGGCCCAGATCACTGCTCTGGTTTGGCTGGGTATCAGTTGTCAGGTGGTGAGTGGTTGTATTCTCTTCCCTTGTTATTTCCCTTATTATTATTATTATTGATGGTAGCCGCAGTGGTTTGTGTTATACCTTAGTTACTGGACTGTTCTTATTTCTACCAGTGGGAGTTACATTCTTTGCATCCTCCTCCCCATCCCTCCGGGAGCAGGGGGAAGATGAAGCGGGGGAGTGAGCTAGTGGCTGCATGGTTCTGAGTTACCGTCTGGGCTTAAACCACAACAAGATGTTAAAACTCGAAGTTTTTTCCACATCGGCTGTTACAGAATCTTTCACAACTTCAAACCAATAGGGGTCTGTTCAGTACTTTAAGTCTGTGAGTATTCTGGGGCAAATGTAAGCAGATTCTGCTTTCTGGTATCCTCTGGGACACTGCTGTTCTGTGACAGACTGGCAGTATTTCTTGTCAGGAAGTATCAACTGGAGTCACTGAAGTCTTTGAAAAACAAACAAATCAAACACCTGACACCTTGCTCGCTAGTTTTTATTGAGACTAAGGACTAGCCACATTTTAAAAGTTCAGTTTCAGGTCTGGATAGTGCCCTTTCACATTTATCATCACCTTGAACTGAGGACTCCTGACGACACCGTGTGCTGCAGTGAGCACCCTGAAGCCTTCAACAGAAAACTGCTGTGTACAGCAAGGTCCTCCATCAGCAACTGGCTGGAATAAAAGCAAAACAGCCTCTGCTCTGTACATTATGTTTCACCGAATGCTCTGTACATTATGTTTCACAGTAAGGATGTTGGTTTTTATAAAAGAGAACACTAATTTGGGGATGAAAAGAGAGCAGTCACCAGCTGCATGCTGCACATGAGCTGGATTATAGGCCTGATTCCTTCTTGGATGACTGGGAATGATAAACCACTATTGTCTGTATACATGAGAAACCAGAACCACACACTGAAGTAGCCTCCACCTTTCTAATTCCAAAACTCCTCAAGCAGACATTTAGAGTACAACAGAACAACCTTATGATTTCTGAGCTGGTAGACCATGCATAGCACAGTTACAGAACTGCTTTAAATACAGTAACTAAAGCCATGCTTAGTCTTTTATTAAAGAAAAAAAAAAGATATTGAAATATTTGTGGAAAAAAAGCCTAGGAAGACAAAACTATAAACAAATCATGACTGCATACCTAAGATATGAAACAGATACATTGCACTTCCCAATTACCATCCTGGCAGGTTGAAATTACTCTACTTACACCCCAAGCCTTAATTTAGGACTACTTGAACCATGTTTAGTAAGAATGTCTCTCTAGTTGCAAACATTTTGAAAACAGAGCCCTTAAGCATAAAAAAGCAGAAAAGCCTGATAAATCAGCTCCTAGTGACTATGTTACAAGTTTCCTTTCTAATGAAACATTCAAAAGATACCGACCTTCTTCACCCACATCAGCACGATCTGGCTTTGTTTCTTTGTGCTGTCCTTCTGCCACTTTCACCGCCACTGCTCTGCAAATAGCTCCCAGCTTCCGATCCAGAGAGCGTACTCCTGCCTCTCTAGTATATCTAGCACAGAGACAGATGTTTTACTGGTGGATGTGCTTTGCAAGAGAGAATTCTTTAGAATATAAACATGATTTCTTTTTAAAAAAATACATTCAAATAAAATGAGATGTGAAAGGCAGTGAGACCTTGGGCTACTCAGGAAAAACAGGGTACAAAGGATAAACAAGAAAAAAATATGTGCTTTTATCAAAATAATTGTGATTTGCTGATAAATTGTTAAGAAATTTTAAAGGAAGACAAAGCATAGGAAGAAGGCATGTCCAATGCCTTGTGCCAAACCTTAGTGAAATGCTAAACAATGCTCCAACAGCACTGAGTTCTTCTCAGATCTTTTTAAGTTCTTTTAGACTGTGAATTAGAAAGAAACCCCAGACAGTAACACTAAGTAACTGCCAAAATGCTGTTCCTGGTCATAAAATGCTTAATTACTTAGAAATGAGGCAGTTTCGAGTCCAAAACATGTTCTGGTCAATCTCTGCTCTCACGTCCAGCAAAAAAGTAGCTCTAATTCATACAAACTATCTAAATATTTTGTGTTAATAGTCTGTATGAAAAGTTTCAAAATAATTCCAATTTTTAGATAATTGTGGCCCATCAAGTCACAAGAAACAAAATAGTAACTTCCATACTTTCTATGAAAATGACATAAACTTCATTATTTATAAAAAGACTGCCTGCTGCCAACATCGCAGCTTCACACACTGAACACTACAGCAATACTAGCTTCAAGCATTGCTATTTATTCATAGTGCCTTGACAATTGTGTCAACGTAAGCCATTATGAGCCATCCTCTGAGAGCCAGAACAAGGAATTCTTCAGAGAGGAAAGGATAATTCGGTTTAGGCAGCAATGCCAGATGAAGTTCAGGAACAGTAATTCTATAAATTATCAACTGCTGAACTTCTGAAGTTATTAAGGACAACAGATGTTATGAAATGTTTTGTGTTATCCCTTTATAAATGATTGTCATGGATAGGAACCTAGCTGGGAGTTCATTCCCTCTCAAGAATGAGAATCGCAACAAAGGACTTTGCCACAGTGTATTTGGCAGAGTATATATGTTTGTGTTCATTGTGCCTGTTTGTCACAAAGAGGCAGAAAAACATAGGTGTGCAGCTGCTCTATGACCTTCATACTTGGCCACACTAGGCCCCCTCAGAGTTGACAACGGTGAGATCATGAGAAACTGCACAATCCCATGAGTAAACAATTAGAGATTCGGCTTAAAGCATGTTGTTTTGATAAGAGTATAAAAGCAAGACCATCTTGTGGCCACAGAAGAAGCCTCACCTATGAGTGGACGCACCACACTGAAATTTTCCCAGTTACCTGAGACTCCTGGCATTGGCTGCAGCGAAGCTTCCCAGCTGGAAGAGTGGGCCTGGATTATGACTCAGTGGTAACTGATGATGTATTTCTTCTTGATCTCTGTTCTGTCTATACAGTAATGATCTAACATGTTGCTAACTTTCTTTGGTACTTTACTTATATACCTGCATCTCTGATTTGTCTTACTGTACTTATTCACCATATATAAAGAGATATATTTACCTAATTCACATTAGTGTGCTTGCATTTAATGTGCTTATTGGCTTCACAATGCTTGCTTAATAGACTGCATATTACGCAGCTAGTGTGAAGTCACTTTGTGGTGTGTACCCTGCCTGTCTGCAGAAGTTACAAGAAAAAAGAAGATACTT
Source organism: Psilopsiagon aurifrons (assembly GCA_025447955.1). Classification (NCBI taxonomy): domain Eukaryota; kingdom Metazoa; phylum Chordata; class Aves; order Psittaciformes; family Psittacidae; genus Psilopsiagon; species Psilopsiagon aurifrons. The sequence continues at coordinate 27,683 of JAOEHY010051074.1, forward strand.
AAACTTAAAGCAACAAATAATAGATTTACCTGGTAATTATGTCCAAAGTGGTTACTTGTGGAATCTGTATTTGCTGTGGAGTCAGGCCATGCTGTTCAAGCTGTTTAGGAATCAAGTGTCTATGTGCAATTTCAATTTTTTCTTCTTGTGTGTATCCTTCAAAAGAAAAAGCATATGTTTACTAATCTTTTTTGCTCATACACTACAATATAATCAAATTTCTTACCATGTATAATTGTACCTTCAATTTAACAAAAAGACCTCAGCTATAGTTTCAAAGGCTGTTGGTATGCTATTTCATGGTTATTCGTAACTTCACGTGAACAAGAAGAACAGAATTTTAGTGTTACAACAATTCCTTTCTTCACTGGAATCTTAATAAGATGCATTATCCAATAATCAGTTAGAATACTAACACATTATCCAGTGAAAATATTGTTATAGAATGTATCAAAGTATCTCCATACACCCAGAACTGAACTTGCTTCTCATGACAGAGGCCTAACAAAGGCATTCTGACTAGTCTCTTCTAATGATACTGGCCAGCCTAGATTCTTGGCAGGCTTACTTTAAGGAACTGCTTTCACTTCAGAAAAAAACACCTCAACATTGTTTAAGGACTTGCAATAGCCACTTTGCCAATTTAACACAAACACTGTATTGGTACCTGGAACTTGAATAACTTCCATTCTGTCCAGCAGAGCAGGTGGTATAGTAGCTGTGGTGTTGGCTGTAGCTATAAAAAGGACTTGTGACAGATCAAAGGCTACATTTAAGTAGTGATCGGTGAAACTGTGATTTTGTTCTGGATCCAAGACCTTAACAAGAGTGAACACAAAACTGATTTAGTTGCTGAACCGGAAGTAAATAAAATATGCACATTATATTTCTCTCAGGTATGTCAAATACGACTTCACATTCATAAAATACGTTATGAGCATTACTAAAACCTGACTCTCAATATCCTGCCTCACTCTGACTACTCTGTAACAATATTCCACACTGTATGCAAAAAACCTCTGTCATTTTCCCATTCATTCTTTTCACCCTTTTCTAAAGATGGCTGCAGCGTATCTCCAGTCACCTCCTGTAATCAACTCCATGGCCTTTCACAGTTGGTAGAGAGCGGCCTTTCAAGGACGCTCAGTACCCTTGGAAAAGCAGCCCATATAGTCCCATGGACCTGCATTAGTAGAACCCTCTCCAGAAATCCCTGACTCCAATGCCCATTTGCTGCTGTAGCTCTTCTTACTCTAAGCACATCAACTTGAAATCTAACTGTGAAAACCAAGGGGAAGAACATCCTTATCTGCTGTCACTAAATCACTCCTTCAGCTTTGCCCAGCCTTTTCCTAGTAATGCAATACTAGGAGCTTTTCTTGTTGCCCATAATGTTGCATGAAAGCCTTGACTCTAGGTGAGCTCTGGCTTTTTACTAACACGATCTCTGCATTTTTGGGTTTTCCCCAAATATTTTATTAGAAAATGGAGACAATATTAGAAAATGGAGACAACATTAAAAAAGCGCTGGGAGTATTACAGAGAATAACAGAATATACCAATCTGTCTGACCAACCTCGAAAATTTACTCCACAAGTAGAACTATGGCTTAAATAACAGTATTGTCTTCCTATTGCTTTTAGTACTACTTTTGTGTGCTAACGCAACACTGGCATGTATTTAAGCTCTTACATGAATAAGCTGATTTTCTGCATTAGGTGATAACATGGATAACAGGCGCTCTCTTGTAGGTTTTTTAACAGTGTTGAAAATTGGAAGTTCATATAGGAACCTATAATTGGCTTCTATATTACCACCTATGAACCACCTTCATTCCACCCCCTTTAAAGTACTGTCACATTTTTTCCTTCCCAAATGATGGATTATCAATGCTACACCGACATGAATAGTTCTCATGATACAAACAATGGGACCTATGCATCTCCAGAGAAATAACATATTGCTGTCAAAATAATTTATCTGCCTATACCCAAATGAATGCACCCTTTGTCTTAAGCAACTTGAATTACAGTCAACAACAGTGCTGCTAATTCTAAAAAATGGAATCTGAGCACTTCTTAGCTGCTTATCAAGAAACTATCCTGAATTTTTGCTACTCTCAAAAATCTGCTCAGTCTTTGAAAAGTTAAAAATCTAACATTTTCTACTCAAAAAAACTAGTAAAAGTTTTTTTTTTAAACAGAATGCCAGAAACACAGCAGAACTTCTTTTATAACAGAACAATTTCTGATTTTATTTGAAAATACTGCACAGATTTAAGACTAACCTTGGAAAATGTATTTCAACTGTAATAAAATACAAGTTATATGTTCCCCTTCATAGTGAAATCTCAAAATAAATTGAAGCATATGCCTAAATTCTAAAACAAAGGTTGGAACTCAGTGAATGCTATTGTTCATTAGCTATCAGCTATTCAGAAGCTTCTTATGCTCTTCAGCAAGCAGATGGTATCATTTACTCCCTTCTTTACTGATGAAGGCAAAAGCCTTGAAGTATTCTGACTAGCCAAGTACACTGATTCAGAATTATAGATGTCTCTTACCTCAACTAGTCTCACAGTCTAGCCCTAAAATTCAGGACACAACAGGCAGTGTATCTAACCACAGAATCTACAAACTGTCCTCAAAGAAGGTAGAGCTATACCAAATATTAGTCCTTCAGCCAAAGTGTACTCTAGTAATTTTTTTCAAAAGTGATTTAAACAGCAAATCCTTATTAAACTTACCCTCCCTTTCTTTTATTTTACACTGACAATACAGTATTTCCACAAAATTCCAGTCTATTAGCTGAAGCATTTGCAACTACTTCCAATGATCTTTAAAAAAAACCCAATGTATTCTGGCAGACCAAGTTGGGGGGGTTTATCACATTTATCTACACACAATTATCTCTTTCTCCTTCCAGTCTGCAATTAGAAACCCTTATGGATTCTATTAAATGTTGAGCTGGTGATTATAACAGCATTTACAAAGATATACAAAATATTGATGCTGTAGTCACGTGAAAACAGTACTATCAAATAAAGGGAAACAGTAACCGAAATCAATACATATTATACCTAAAAATGTGAATTATCTGAGATTTTCTACAAGGGTTAGAGTCTGGCTGTACTAATAATTCTTTGTCATGGTAACCATTTCTTACAATAAGACATAAACCAGTATCACGCCTAAGCATTTAAGAGATTTTCCAAAGCAAATAGAACTGCTCTTCAGTTCAGTATCTGTGCTAAAGTTCAAGATCAAAAGTTTTCAAAGATATTAAAGTAATACAAAAATATTACTTAGAAAAAGAACATTGAGCGAACAGAACATCTTGGTTAATTTATGGGCAACAGCTCACATGCATACAAAGGCTTCTCTGTACCAGCATTTTATTACCACGAAATCCAGAACAAGTTCCATGAACATTTAATTGCCTGGCTATGCTCCTGGTCTAATTTCCCTGCATACAAACACTCACTATCAAGCACTGGGATCCATTTCTGGCTTCTTCTGTTTTAAACAGAGGTCATCTAAATTTAGGCTAAAATATTCCCTTGTTGATGAACAGTAACTGGAAATAGGAAGACATTCTTCTTTGCTTAAGCAACAACTCTGCAGAAGCACTAGAATTAAACACATACCCAAACTATAAAATATGAAGTTCTGCATTCAACCTTACAGGATATAGCAATTTTCTTCTTGAATATATCCCACTGTAGATAGTCGGTGAGAATTTAACACACCTACACATTAAGGAAAAAAGGATGTTCCTTTTATGCGTAATGATGGCACTTACCAACCAAGAAGCTGCACTCTGAAAAACAAATGTGCCAGTTAGGTGACCACATACTACTGTTTGTTCTCCTGTATAATAGCCACCTTTCCTCGGTCCAAATGGACTTTCCAACCACAATAAGCAGATAAAAATTAAGCTATTACGACCAGGCATGAGTTCTCCATTAGAAGAGGCAAAGCACCTGCTTCAGGATGTTTAGACAGCAGTACGAATATACAGATCTCACATGGCAGCAGCCCAGACACAGTTAGTAGACCAATTACTTCTCCAGATGAATCTAATGGTCAATTAGCAATGACTTACATACAGACTGCAGCTCAAGCAGACAGTTGGAAGCTAACCTGACAAATGTCAGCTGGAAATATCCATGGCAAGAGCTGAGCTGAATAATCACTGAAAATGTGGTTTTAGAATATAGAAAATGGAAACATCCCAAAGTATCAAGAATTCAAACACAGATAATTTTCAAATAAATTAATTTCATTTGCCCCAATACACCTGACGTGATAGAAGAAGAACAGAAATACCAGTTCTCTTCTGCATAACAGGGAATGAGAAATACATTAAAAGAAACAGCAAAGCTTGAATAAAATTAGCAAAATTAATGTACCAATCTGGATTCACGATTAGAACACATTAAAAGGAATTATTCTCTTCCAAGAAATGCCAAATCACTGCTTCATTACAGATTTGGATTGCCTACAAACAACAGGCAGCTAACAAAATTCAATTTTCAGCTACTTTTTATCCATGCATTGACTAGATTTAGACCATCCTGGTTCAGTATCTAAAGGGAAATGACAGAAGAAATATCAGCAAATTCAATTAACAGCAAAGAGTAAATAATACCCCACAAGTGAAAAGTACAAAGAAAATGTATTTGAGTATTTGTTACACTGACCTGCTTGTTTTCATTGTAGAGGCTCTTCATGTACCCTCAAAATGTGTTCTACACACTTAAAAATACTCAAGAACCATAACTGTCATCTTTTAAAAGCTATAAAAATGAAGCCATGTTATTTTCTAACACATTTAAATTATTACTAGTTCATGTTAACATGCAAAGATCAAAATAGAGCTCTCAAACCATAGCCTGTTAATGCACTGACTTTCAAAGAACTAGTTGGCTTGTCAAAACAGTAATTTTACACTATCTAGTAGGAAGAAAATAATGACATTTGTAGAATCTCAATTGTCATTTCATTTGCCGAAAGTCATGCAGATGAGCTCACGACACCTTAATGTAAGTAGCATTTTTCATATTCAAATCACTATATTAAGTACTGTCAGTCAAAAAGAGTCATTAGGATGACTCCGTAGGCAAATATTACCAGAACCATTTTTATCCCCATCTACAACCACACAGCTACAGAAGTTATCACAACTTAAGTCTAAGAACTGAGATGCTTCACAGATTAAGCCCTAAATTATTTCAGTGAAAGTGAACCAGGCTCGCTCAAAACAACTAGATAAATATTTGTTATAAAGCCAACTCCTTCTGACTGAAACAGGTAAAGAACAATCGCCGAAGCAGTTGAACTGAAACAGTAATAGGAAGGTAGCCCCTACAGCCAGAGAAGACATAAAAGAGAGGTATTCAGTAAAAAAATGCAGCAATATGAGGCAATTCTAAATGTGCACAATATCAAAACCATTAAGTACACTTGTGCTACACCTGCTCTAGACAGCCTCAAGTCCTTTAGGCTAAGCCAGCCTTGCTATGTCATGACCTTCGTCATTTTTTCCTTTCCTCATCATCAGTGCTAGCACAGGAAGATGTACATAGCCTTCTGCACTAAGATGCTGGAAAAGGGTAATGCCTATACCTGAGGAGATGCTCTTTCCGCCCTCTAGCAAATTTTTAGAATAAAACCACTGAACATGCGAGTCAGTGGACGAAGAAATTGTATTGCGATATCTTTATCTTACTCCAGGGAAAAACAGAAAGCAGAAAGAAGGCTCCGGCAAGTCATTACTGATCTCTGCTACAGACCCCTTGGACACATGAAGTCTGCAAGGCATAGATCTCAATTCTTCTTCCTCATGATCACTTAAGTTTTAGCCTCCTGAAATTCCAATAAGTAACCTACGTAAATAACAACACAAAAGTTGAGGGACTTACAAAACATAGCAACAGTACCTCATTCATCAAAGTCTTTACTTGTATCTCATAGATTTCATGTGACTCTAAGCAAGTCAGCTTTAACACTTCTAAACTCTGTGATAAAGTAACACCACCACATAATTCAAAACTAGATTCATGCATATTCTTTGTCAAAGTCCCAGAATTTCAGAAAGAAACACACTTAATAGCCGAATCTCATGGAAAGCAAACACCACATCATAATCAGTCAAGGATGGGGATCCATGACTTAAATGGAATACTTCAGAAAGTTAATTACAACACTAATTAAAAAAAATGCTACTAAAAAACCACACAACTAGTCCAGATTACATGCTAGATAAAATTATTAGCTCCAATATAAGTTTGTACCATCAAAAGCTTCAGAAATACATTAAAACTGTTCCGAGAGGGAAAACTTGAACAAGTTCAGCTATCATCTGGCTGTTCTACAGCTCTTTCCTACCACTAACAGCATTTGGTCATTAAAAATCAATGTCTTGAAGTCCCACAAATAAGAAATGCTTAATTTGAACAGTCTTTCAATATACAAAACACTTAGCATAAAACACTTCCTTATATTTAACCATAAATCCCTCAGACTAAAGATATTCAGCATACTATCGAATGACACTTGCATTGTGCACAAGTAATTGACAGAAATCCAATGTCAAAATATAGCAGCTGGTATTTGGCTAAAAAAGCTGACACTGTCACACTATCTTTTGTCCAGTGAATCCTCCTTTCTGAGCCCAGTATTTTAGTTCTTTTTAATTACAAAAGAAACAAAGCTTGTAATTTAATGTCTCTTACCTCAAGCAAGGCAGCTGCAGGATCCCCCTGCAAGCTCTTTGCCAGTTTATCAACCTCATCTAATAGGAATACTGGATTGTTAACCCCAACAGTCTTCAGTCCATTGATTATTCTGCCAGGCATACTTCCAACATAGGTGCGCCTGAAAGAAATAAATGTATGTGGGGAAAGAGGGACAGCCATGTGCAACTCTGGCAGAAATGTCAAAAATAAAACTCAAACAAAAATATAAGAATAAGCAGCACTGTAACAATTCTTGCTGGTTTGCAAAACTTTTTAGAACTACTTTATAAAAACATGGAATATGTGTCTGAACTAATATAAGCAGCTACATCAGAAGCTGAAAATTCCAGTGCCATGGTGCACTAGTTAATCTGGAATGATAAACATACGCATTAAAGAATATCCAAACTTTATGGCTTGTAGGCATTTAACACGATTCAGCATAAGCACCCTTGTACTGTATGAACATGCAGAAGCAGATTTGGAAACCTCAGTTATAGCAACATTTTACTAATGATGCAAGTGGGCTTTTGTCACAACAATCAAGCTCACACATCAAGCTACAATTTATGTCAAAATTCCAAATATGCTGAACTGTCAATGTGCCCTGTATAAACAGCATGCTTTAGTTACTACTCACAGAAAATAACTGAATTTACTATGTCATTTCAACATGAAATAAGAAACTAAAACAGTGCAACAGAACAAAAATAAGTTCAAATTTAATAATAGTGGTTTTTCACAATGCACAGAGCAACTACATTTTACATGTATACATATCCCTTGTTTGCTGCATTTAACACAGTGTTTTAAAAGTATCAAATGCTGGTCACTCAAGAACAAAGAGATACATGAAGTACTGAATTACAGCATTTATTTCATGACCCTCACAAAGCAGATACACAGAACAGGCCTGCTTTGCCATATGATGTGGTTTACTACAGTCCAAAATAAACAGGATGACATTTAGAAAGACAAAACAAAAAATACCATGGAAGTAATTTCAAAATATACTAGAGAAAACTTAAAATATTAAAAAAGTAACTTAAACCACACAGCAATAGTGTTAGTTCCATGCTGTATTCAATCACTGGGAAAACAAACTGCAGTTACTGTGTTTAATTCTACATCTGAGCAAAATTAAAAGTGTTTAAGATTATCCAAATAGACAGGAGTACAGCAGAATTTTAGTTTGCCTATTACTACTTTCATGAGACAGCTGCTAAAGACTGGAGCAGCCAGCTTGCAATAGCTCATCATCTCTCTGCTTTTGTGTGGACCCATACACTTCAGTGAGTGGATTCACCTCCACTGAGGGCTACACTGTGTAACATTCATTACAGATCAAGAATCTGCATGGGGAAGCTATTATAGCAGCACAACACTTCATTCTCCATCTGCACACAGGCAACCTTGCCAAAAGAATGAAAGGATTCTATAAAATCCAATCAGAAAATTACAAGACTGAAGGAGAACTGAAGTTCACAGAAGTGAATCATTCACCAGTGCAACCAAATTAATCATTGTAGCAATCTGGGGCTTTCTTTTTCCTTTTTCTTGTTATTTTTTTGTTTGTAGTTTTAGATTTCATTTGTTTTCTTGGTGGTGGGGATTTTGTTGTTAAAGATTTTTTAAAAAGGTGCTTACTGCACTAGTAAATAGTTTTATATGTTTCAGAGACAATGCAGCCTGTTTGTAATACTCAACAGCATAACATAATTAGGTAAACTTTAAACGTTGTTTCTTGCTTAGTGCAATATTCTCAAGTTTATGGTTAAAGACACTACACTTTTCTAATGCGTGTTTGTGTTTTTCTATACACAAGTTTCATCTGACCCTTTTAAATTATATGAAGTCCTGATATACCCATGTTGCATCAAGTTTTAAGAAATAGCTTTGTTTTATAAACTAAATGAGGGTAAACTGTGTTTCTCTAGTCATGGGAAAGCATTGTTTGTAAACACTTTTTCTCTCCCTGCACCATCCAACCGCAACACAAGTAAAAGGATAAAAGTGTTAGGTAAAAGTGATAGGTACTAAAAGATTTTCTGAATAATAGATCTGTTTGTTTATATTTATGCACACACATCTACCACTTTTAAAAACTTCTTAGGAGATTTTCCAAACAGACGCACATATAAAATAAAAACAACAACAAAACAAAAAACAAACAAAAAAAAACCAACATACAAAAACCACACAAACAAAAAAAAACAGGAAGAAATTTTTCTTTCTTGCGATACAAATAAAACTGTTATTAATAGACTGAAATACATTTTTTTTCCCTCAAACAACCCTGAAAATAGACTTAAAGTCACAGACATTGTAGATTCAAGTCATTTACACTTGTAAAAGATTCTCCCAGATACAGCATCTTTCAGTAAGACTTTACTGTTGCACACAATCAAGTTTCTTGACATTTTAAAATAAGCCATAATACTGAGCGGGTTGAAACATAGTGTATCAAGATCTGTGCTGAAGAAAAACCTGAAAAAGCAAATGTACTCAAGACAACTTAGAATCATAGAATAGTTAGGGTTGGAAAGGACCTTAAGATCATCCAGTTCCAACCCCCCTGCCATGGGCAGGGACA
>JAOEHY010051075.1:0-40807 GCA_025447955.1 Psilopsiagon aurifrons
GGCCACAAGTTAAAAACACAGTGCTGCACCAGCTACTAAGAAGGAGAAAAATGACTGCTACTGCTGAACCCATGACACTACGATTCTATGATTCTATGTCTACTCACATCAGTGTTAGGTGTATTTATCACATCTGCAAACAATGGCTTTGTACATTTAGGGCACAAAGCCCAATTTTGAAATATATATGTACAGTACCATATTTCTCAAAAATATATTGTATCCATACTATTTTGGATGTTTTTATTTCTTTCTGTGCTAGCTTCTCATTTATGTTAAGGTTTTTTCCTTCCATTTTCACCTTTCCTCCTATATTTTTCTTTTTCTTTTTTTGGTCTCTAAATGAAATAAATATTTAAGACTAAGGAAAAAAATAAAATGTATGATCGAGAAAGTGAAATATCAAATGAATTTGAAAAATGAGCATTGCAAAGCTCAATGCAAAACCAAGGAAAAAATATGTGTTACTTTATTGCAATTTCTTGCTAAAATAAGTGGGAAGAAGGGAGCAAAACCAACTTTCATGTTCCAGTTTAACTAGAAGTATCTTTATAAACACACACACTTAAGTTTTAAAACTCTGTTAATTGCAAAAGTAGGGATATACACCAGTGTTGCATTCACACCAAATCCAAACTATAAAAGTCAGTGGAACTGTAAGTGGTAATGAGAAGCTCTACCATTTGCAGCCTTGTGAAATATCTGCCTAGATCCTCTCTGAGGCATTCAGACATCACATGCTTGGTCACAGAATTTTCTTTAAAATATACATCCCCAGATGTTAAAGGCTTGACTTTGGTTTGTATTTAGCATCAAAAAAGGCCCTTTAAGCATCAAAAAGGCCCTTTATTTTTATCTTACATCAAGGGCTTCTCCCATATCAGGAAGTAATAACACAGGTAAGATGCTCAGGCTTTCCTGATTCAGCCCTCCACCCAACAGAGGACCTGGGTGTATGATGATTACAATGGAAACCTCTTGCCATCACCAACAGGACAGGGATGCAGTTGCAAGGGTTCCATTCTAATTTTTGTTATACTTTGCAATTTAACCATATTCTTTGTTGTCTTCTAGCAGAGGGTTTGTTTCTCCTGACAGTCTTGTTGCTGGCCTTGGAGTTACCTGGCTTGTTGGAATATCTAAAGGCAGTGGAGTGTTGGAGGGACTCATTGATAGTGGCTTGTTGTGGCAAAGCAGCATGAGTGGCACCCCTGTGTCACTACAAGCCACATAATTATGCACAGCATGCTTGCTAGGCTGAATACGCACCTCTCCTTGTTCCCAAGTATCAGACACTTGCAGAGGAGCAGGGAACATCTTCCAAACAGATGCCTGTGTGAGTGTGACCTTGGGTGAAGTCACAGAAAAGCATCCTGCAGAATGGGATGACCACCTTCTGCTTGGAGAGGTGCTTTCAGAGGCAGAATGACAGTGATAGCTTCAGATTAAGCCATCTAAAAAAGATCTGAAGCAGACAAAGGAGTCCCTTAGTGCTATAGAGATGGTGTGCATTGCATATCAGATAAATGCTATGGCATTCAAAGATCCTTCAGCTTCGTGACACAAAAGTATGTTTTACAACAGTTGTAGATATCTATGTCCATGAGTATGTCTATGTATCTATATCTATATCATCTATATCTATATATATCTCTCTGTGTATGTGTATGTGTATGTAGATGCATATGTTCTGTTGCAATTTGATTTTCAATGCAAATAAAAAGCAGAAAAAAACCCCAGACTTTACAAATTCCCCTAAAGTGTGGGAAAAGCAAGTCTTGTTTATTTTTCATCATGCCTTAGAATCTTATTTATAAAGGTCAATATAATATACCAGCAATGTGTGATCCCTGAGTCATCTGGCCTGACATGTGGCCTTTGTTAGCCAAACTAAATCTAAGTGTGTTCCCTGTAAATGTCTAAATACAGTTGAGCCATTTCAGTCTCTTCAGTTTCCTCTATAGACCACTACTACAGGAGTACTGATGATTGCTCAACCCAACCTGAATGATGACACTAATAAATCATATCCTGATTACCAGAAATGATACCAAGTAAATAGATATTCCTTTATTATATCAGAAACTTCAATACATGGCTGAAATAGACTCACCTACATTACAAATATTAACTTTTTGGTGAGATGAATCTTACCCTAATCATACTGTTGAAGGTTTTGCTGGGATAATAACTTTACAAAGTACTCTGGACAAGAGGTTAAAAACAGAGACATCCTTTTTGTTCTTAAGATGAATGTAAAATGAGAATCTTAGAGACTTAAGTCTGGATCACCTTCCTCAGATCAGGTAAATAGAGCAAGATCACCAGATTTCTTCAGTGTTGGATTTTTCACTTAAATCTTTTGTGATGCCTCTTAGGTTCACCTCATGTTCCTGTGGGATTCTATTGGTGTCCCCCAGGCTTCACGTGTATGCAGATATGAAAGCTTGTCTAGCATAGCTTTGCAAGACTGGGATCAGAATTTGTTGCTGGCTGCCAGAATGTGGGGGCCCTTTCCATTCCCTTCCCTTCCCTTCCCTTCCCTTCCCTTCCCTTCCCTTCCCTTCCCTTCCCTTCCCTTCCCTTCCCTTCCCTTCCCATCCCATCCTGTCCAGTCCCATTCCTTTTTTCCTCACTCACACATCAGTTTTCCTATCTGATTGTGATTTGATTACTGAGGGAATGGCAGTTACAACAGTAACAATATTACAGGTTTGTGAAACTTGTTCATTACTTAGAGCTGTTTCGATTTCTGTCTTAAGAAACTTCTTATAAGTTCACTTAATATTCAAACTGTTGATTTCCTTTTTTTTCAGTTCATTAATTTGAACAGTAATTTCACCACTAAACTGCATTCATGTGCTGCCCTGGTAAAATATGCTGGCGATAAATCCAATAAAGTCATTTTCCTTACATTAGCTGTTTCACTTACATTATACATATTACCATAACTCAAGATGCACCTGCTGAGCTAGAAGCTGGATATTGATATAAATATGGATTTATCTTAACGTTTTTCCAAACAAGCAATTGTTTTGACACCTAAGTCATTCACATCCCAATCGGAGGCATCTCATTACTTGGGATTTAGAAACTTTTCAATGTGAACTTAATTGCTTTCTCTATGAGCGTTATTGATTAGCTTTTAGGAGTTTGAGTCTTCTTATCCTTGCTTCATAGAATCATAGAATCACAGAATGTTTGGGGTTGGAAAGGACCTTGCTGCCATACAGTCCCAACCCCCTGCTATGGGCAGGGGCACCTCACAGTAGACCATGTCACCCAAGGCTCTGTTCAACCTGGCCTTGAACACTGTCACAGATGGAGCATTTACCACTTCTTTGGGCAACCTGCGTCAGTAAAAAACTTCTTTCTTATATCTAACCTGAACTTCCCCTGCTGAAGTTTGAACCCATTGCCTCTTACCCTATCACTGTAACCCCTGATGAAGAGTCCCTCTCCAGCATTCATGTCTTATCACATCTGTAGGAATATTTCAGCTGTTATCATCTGCTACCGTGAGTTCTGTGGACTGAATATCACAGATTAATATATACAAAAAGTAAAATATTGGAATTTCATGTGCAACAGTCAACTGACAGATGAGGGGTTGTTCCATTACTCTTCTATGAAATAGCTCTGGTGAACCCATTTAGTAGTGTAGACTGAGATACATTGGAATCAAAGCCAAAGCTCTTCTGGACTGCTGCATTGCTCGATTGACCCTTAGATCTTGGCAGGCAATCCATTCTCCTACCTGTGAAACACGATTGAAAACATCAATGCTCCACAGCTATACTGCGAAGACAACTTTATGCATGATGGTGGCATATTCAGAAGAGATTTTAGGCACAAAAGGATGTTAGATAGATACTTCATGTTTTGAGGAGATAATGAGCATTCTTTTAGCACTTTCACATCAGTAATACTTCTACGTTCCGAAGTATCATCAGACTGGAAGAGCAGCAATACTGGATTAGACTCTGTTGGTGCTCATCTCTGACAGTATAAAATACTTTGGGAAAAGCTTTAAGAAACCACCATCTATCCACCCTTGGACGCTTTCTCATCACCCACTATCTACTGCTTTGCTGCCTGTTAGAAATTATACCTACATCTTTACTTCTGCTACTTTCAATGATCTCATCTCTGTAAGAAGGGGGAGGCAAACAGATGAAAAACCCTGTGGCTGAAGATGAGGACAGGCATATCACTCACCAATTACCAGCATGGGCTTTTATGATTTGTTTTTCAGTATTTCCCCTATTTGGTGAGCCACACTTGATGAAATAAAGATAAACCTAATAACTAACTATCAAATAATCCTAAGTACTTGTGGAGACCCTTTCATGTCCGAAACTCCAGGTTTTCAGACCCTCCTTGTGAAAGCAAAGTGTAAGAACTACACTTTAGAGGAGCTGTTTGAACTTCACAGGACTTAGTTCGCAGGGTTTGAAAGAAGTTTGGTTTTTAGGGAATGGAACTGGATCAGCTTATATCAGAGTGCAGGGATGAATCTTCAGAGGGAATCCTTACATCAAGGCTCCCCTTATCTCTATAGTCAGGAGGCTTTAACTGAGCCCAGCAAAGCACTGAAACCAAGAAACCAAGAAGTTCAAGCTGCCTGCCACAGAGAAATCACTTCTCTCAGCATCTGTCATTTAAACATAGACATCAGCTGGTCTGTGATGGCTTTGAAAGAGCCATCATTATTTCTCCAGGTCACTGAGCCGTTGAAGCTTTGGTGCAACTGATCAGCTCTTTTCTCTGAGCTATTCCAACCACTTTAAAGGCTGGAGTAATTACCTAAAGCAGGGAAGTGCAACAGGAGATTTCTCATCATTAAATGAAAAAGTGGGAAGACCCCTTCTGGCCAGAAATAAAAGTTTCTTATTTTGAGATAGAGAAAGGGGTTTGATGGGAACAAACAATTCAGCAGAGATAGTCTGGTTTAAGGCACTATCCTATAAAAAGGACATTTTTCTCAGTGTGTTTCCTTGTAATACTTGGCACAGCCGCAGGGAACAACAGGATCTCTGTTAGTGTCTGCATATTGTCAGAGCTGTTACTTGTGCAGTTGTTATTTACCACTGTTTGTTATAACTTTCTCACACCTTCCCCCATTCCTTATGAATAAGTACTCCTACTTTTCTAGGAATCCCTAAATTAAAGGTTTTCCACTGCAAGTGAAATATTGCGTTATCAAAAAAATTACTGAGGGGTAAAAAACTGTGCACAAAGGTGGGATAAGAGCAGATGGCGTAAGTACAGCTAACAATCTGAAATAATGGAAATAGAGAATGAGCCTGTTTTTCATCCTCATCCTGCTTCATCAATACCTTTTTCCCACCTTATGCTCTCTCATTCTGGCTTTGGCACCTGTCTGGTTTGCTGATATAAGAGACAGGATAAAATACTAATTTGGCAGAAAAAGAGAATGGTATTTCAGTAGGATAACAAGCTGTATCAGGTGCCTAAGGAATCCAGCTCCTAATCTCTGCATCCACTTTAAGAGGATTGTCATTATGTGTTCAAAAGCAGGGCTAGATGTTTCCACTGGATATAGTGAATAAATGGACAGGACTTTCCTGAATCTAACTCTGAAGGTAAGGGCTAATTGTATATTTTTACCCTGAATTGCCAAAGCTCAAATAATAGAAATATGGACAATCTCAGCAAACAAATCGGCAACTCCAATTTAGCAGTCTTATGTGTTTGTTTCTGAAGATAGATTTTAAAAAAAAATTAATGTGTGATAGATGAATTAACATGAACATGAACATGAACATAAATGAGTAGAGACTTGAGTTCCACATAAACCTGCAATCAGGCACCATTCTGTGACCATCTGCGCAGGTTGAGTGCATTCATCTACCTGCCCTTTAAGGCAGAATGGTGGAAACTCACCTGAGAGGAAAGGCTGTGGCTCAAGCTGAAGGTCTTTATAACATGACAAATATCTCTGGGGTAAATTGGCAGTAATACATAAGCACACTGACAGAAAAAGCAGTGATTTGAAAATTTCACGGAAAAAATTTAGGGTGGGTGGGTGGATGGATGGATGGATGGATGGATGGATGGATGGAGAGATAGATAGATAGATAGATAGATAGATAGATAGATAGATAGATAGATAGATAGATAGATGGATAAATAGACAGATAGATAGAAAGGACTGCAGTAAGACACAGGTATCCTTTCCTTCATATCTATTAGAGATAATAACTTAGGAAGTTCACCAAAGATTTTAAAAACCTCTTGAATGTGTATCAACGTTTAGCTAGTTGCAGTGTCAATTGCTAGATCTGAGTGAATTTCAGCATCAAAAGTGTATTTTTTCTTCTTTCAAATGATGTTCTTTTCATTAAAGAAAAAGTTTATGTAAACATGTTTTTTTCTTCTTTCCTCCTTCTATAGGAAAACAGAAATCTGGTAGAGAAAATGTAATTTTTTCCCAAGAAAACCAAAATCAAACATTTCTTTTAGTTGGTTTAACAAAGCACTAATATTCTGGTTTTTCTTTAAAAAACAAAGCAAAAAAAAAAAAAAAAAAGACAAACAGAACCATCCAAACTCCATCAAACCACAAAAAATCTCCAAACAAAACCCAAATGTAAACTCAAGCAAACAACCCTAAAGAAACAAACTCAGACACCCTACTTTTTAGGCAGTTCTTTGAGTTATTCAAAGGAAGCTAGGCCATGTGCCTGACTTCTGTTGTGCTTTCAAGGTTGTAAGCAGTGGTGTTTTCTATGTTTTCCATTTCATATACTAGATCATAGCAACGCTCCCCAGCATACTTATGCAGAGTGAAAAAGAACTGCTGAGTAACTGTCAGTGTACAGCACAGATTTAATAGGCTTTGTTATGCCTTTGGAAGGAAACTTTGCACAGGCCGAAGGTTTTAGGCTCAATTCAGAATATTGTTTAATAACTCTCAAAACCAATTTTCTTGCTATATTGGAAGAAAAAGAAATTGGAAAAAAATTAATTACAAAATATGTTTTAAAAGCTCTGAAAGACAGCTATAAACCAGCCAGAACTGTACCTTATCTAATTTAAGCATCTTTTATTGAACTGCATGACTAGTTCTTGCGAATGGTGAAATACTGTTCACTATTGTATTTCTTTTGCAAAAAAGTTGATTAAGTGGACTTAGTAAAAATCCTTATTCAGATGGTTTCTATTTCATCATCTCAAAATATATTCTTCTTCAATAAATTATAACAAAGGAGAGGAAACTAAAGGATAAGTTCCTTGTAGAAATTAGGCTTCGCACTAAGAAGTCATATTTGCAGTTACTCAGCGTAGTTTTCTCTTGAAGAATTGGTTGAACCAAAATGAGATAGAGCTGAGCAGATGTTTCAGAGGCATTTTATTAAGAAAAATGAGAGAATTAAAGGAGGTAAGGGATCTCTTATTGTGGCCTTGACTTATCATGTATTCAAAAGTTAGATGAAAGTTGCAAAGAATATGAATTTGTCACGTGTTTCTCTGCATGAGGGCTTTTGCTGCCAATGACTTGGAGTGAAAATGCTCCACAGACAGTGCCTGACATCCTCACAGTAATGAACATGCACATTTGGCTTTTCTACTGGGCTGCAATGCCTTTCTCCACTCCTAGCCTCCCCACACCTCTCTCTCCAGCAGACCCTCTCATTCAGCTTTAGCCAAAGAACAACGCTAATAATACACCGATGTTTTAGTTGTTGCTAAGTAATGCTTACCCCAATCACGTATTTTTCAGCCTCATGCTCTGCCAGTGAGGAGGAGCACAAGAAGCTGGGAGGAGGCAGAGACAGGACACCTGGCCCGAACTAGCCAAAGGGGTATTCCATACTACAGTACATCACGCCCACTGCAAAAACTGGGAGGAGTCACCCAGAAGAGACCAGTCACTGCTCAGGTCAGGCTGGGTATTGGTCAATGGGTGGTGATCAATTCTATTGCATAACACTTGTGTTTACTGTTGATTTTGCTTCCCCCTCTTTAGTGTTATATTCTCTCCCCTTGTTATTTCCCTGATTAGTATTAGTATTAGTATTATGTTGTACTTTATTTTAGTATGTAATTTTACCTTAACCCATACGAGCCTTACAGAGTCCTCCCTGCGATTCCTTACCCCCATGATGATTATTTGTCATTCAATTCCCCCTGTATATCCTCAGCTATGATGTGCAAATCTCAAACATACAGGCACAGCAGCTTGGCGACAGGGATCATGACAAAGCTGAAGCTCTATATTGTAACCACAGCAAAGGTCTTACAGCAGTGGCAGGAGAGAGACAGTCCCCCAGCGCATGGAGCAGTGTAAGGAACAGCAGGATGTTCACTATGCTTGATGCAGTGGCACGGTGAGCCACAGGCTCCCATTCTGTTTACATCGGGGATGTGTCTGTGCAACAGATTTTTCACATATCTGAATTTAAGAATGGAGTTTTTCCACTGCCAGGAAGTTGCTGGGTTTGTGTCTTTCTTTCACAACACTCCATGTAAATGTTTAATGAAAAAGGATTTTAAACAGTGACCAGCATATCAAAATAAGCCTGCTGGTGTGAGTATTTCCACCTCTACCAGGTTAATACAGAGCATTTGAAAGTGCTTTAGAAGGTTTCTCCTTCTATAAATCGGAAGAAATATATCCTTTTCAATAGTAAAAATCCAACTCCTATTTAGCCTAGGAAATAGGATTCCTGAATAAGAGTCATGCTGAGATCCTAACAACTGAGCAGTAAAAAATGAGGTACTAAACTGTTTGTTCAGTCAGAGGTGGAATTAATGAAGCTTGATTACTGGTGCTTCCCTTCCTGCCCCCATGTGTGCATTCTCTGATATATGGTGATGTATTTAGCCTTTTCATCAGCAAAAAATTTTCTCCTCTCCTGAGTCACCTGCTTTAGTGGAAATTGTAGGACAGCAGTGCAGCATAAGACACGAGCCCATAAATTTTTACTTGTAGTTCAGTAGTGGGTTCAAAAACTGGACAATGAAGGAGAAAATGGACATACTGATTGACATAAAAAACACAAATATTCTTACACCCTTCAGGATTGTCCAGCAGTTTTTTCCATAGGGAACTGATTACAAATAAATATATTTTAATAAGACTTCTTAATATAGGTATATATATTAATGACAATTATTTCCATTAAGCTTTAGCACCTTGCATAACAGAAGTCTGGGTTCACTCTGATATTGTCTGCTTCAGAAGTATATGGAAATTTTTGCTCCATTGCATTGACATCAAATGCAAGATCAAAGGACATCTTAGAGCACTTCGAACTACTTCAGTGAGGCTGTTCAACAAACTGAGAGCTAAGTTGTCTTCTGAACAATCTCCTTGTTTCCCAGTTCTGTATTCAGAAGTTTTGAAGAAAAACACAGATTTTCTAGTAACCTCACACCCATCAGCAATAGAGATACTGGGTATGGGAAATGGTAGAGATATGGAACATGCTGAGAGCAATCAGTTGTTATCACTAGAGACTGATTTGAAATACAAGAGTTATCTAGATTAAGCTACATATCTCACATCTGATGGTGTAGGAAATCATCGTGATTTATCCATATCACATTTCAACAGCTAAAGCTGTGTCTTCCCTGAAAGAAAGATGTTTGCTCTCATAGAGGTTGCAGTCTGGAAAAAAATCACATGCGCAGATAAGACACTGAATATCTTGCCTTTGTGTTGGTGAATTGATGTATGGATGAAGGAAGAAAGAAGTCTGATGGTTGGCCTTATGTGAATTGTGGTTTCTAGGAGCCAGTATGTGTGAAGAAAAACCTACATTTGGGTTTTCTAAGAAAAACGTAGATTAGGTGTTCAATCTTTGTCTTTTCATTCACTATTGTTTTCTACCTGCATTTCTTTCAAAACAATTATGGTTTTAGCTTACAATACCCAAAGTTAGAAATTGGACAGCTACGTGAAAATTATGGCTTTCACATAATATTCTTATTTCAAGAAAAATCTTATTGGGTGGAGGGTTATAAAAACTTAGGAGCTTCCATCAGTGTTCAAGGCCAGGTTGGACAGAGCCTTGGGCAACATGGTCTAGTGTGATGCATCCCTGCCCATGGCAGGGGATTAGAACTGGATGATCTTAAGGTTCTTTCCAACTCAAATCTTTCCATGATTCTATGATTTTTTTTGGACAGACAAGTCTGAGATTGAAAATGCCCCTTAATATCAAATATTAATTATAGATGTTCCAAGATTATATTTTTAGTCAAAGTGGCTAAACAAATTGCAAGCAAGACATTAATAAATATGAGGATGATTAAAAATCTCTCTTAAACTCTTCATTGCCACAGACAAATAAGGAGACAAATGTTGAATTGTGAGCCCATTAAGCTTCTTTTTTCACTAAATAACATTCAGTGTATTCAGCAGCTGAATACTCTGACTAGTTAATATATTTGTTGAGAAAACTATTTTTCCTGCATGAAGTACATTCTGCTTTCTTGTTTTGAATTGTAAGATTTCCTTTGATATTTGGGAGGTTTTACTTTCTTTGGTTCATTTATCGGTTCATTATATATTTCTCTGTACTATATCTTTGATAGAATGAAATAGGAAAAAAAAAAAATGTTTAGGAAATTTCCAGACATGAAATAAATGTAGGTAATTATTGCTAAAATACCAGTTATAGAGCTGTGTGATGTGTTGACCCAGGCTGCATGCAAGTGCCCACCAAAGCTACTCTATCACCCCCCTCCTCAGCTGGACAGGGGAGATGAAATATAACCAAAGGCTCATGGTCGAGTTAAGGACAGGGAGAGATCATTCATCAGTTACCATCACAGCCAAAACAGATTTGACTTGGGGAAATCACTTTATTTTATTGCCAAACAAATCAGAGTAGGGTAATAAGAAATAGAAACTGAATCTTAAAACACCTTCCCCCTACACCTCCCTTCTTCCCATGCCCACTCCTGATTTCTCTTCCTCCTCCCCAGAAGTTGTGCCAGGGGGCAGGCAATGGTGGCTGTGGTCAGTACATCACACCTTATCTCTGCTGCTCCTTCCTCCTCAGAGGAAGACTCCTCAAATTCTTTCCTTCTCCAGAGTGAGTCCCTTCCACTGGAGGCAGTCCTCCATGAACTGCTGCAACTTGGGTCTTTCCCATGGTTGCAGTTCTTCATTAACTGCTCCAGCGTGGGTTCTTTCCACAGGGACCATGCAGCTGCGTGGTACTTAGATGGTGGCTGGTTTGAAACCACAACACAAAACAAGTTGCAACACCTGACTTCAGAGCATTTCTGGATCTGCTCCCTAGAGAGTTACAGCTGTCCAGGATTTTAGTTTAATTTAATTTAGATTAATTTAGTTTACTTCTTAAATTGAAGATTTTGATCCTTCACACGGATATGTTTCATCAGTGCAATCACATTTTCTGTCCATGTGCTGCCTTGTGGTGAGATCAGGGTTAACCCACAGTTCACATAACCTGTAGGATCCTTCTTGGTCTCCAAGCATCCAGCTGAGTTTGCATTATTTGTCCAAATATTGATATTCTCCCTGTCTTGTGTACTGCTTGGAGGGGAAAGAATATGTGATTTGTTGTTCCTTGCAATTAAACAGTGATTAATTTTGCTTCTAGAGTGCCCTTTATGAACAGCACTAATAAAATATCTAAAAATAAACTATTCTTAAGACCAGGTTTATTTCTGCAAATTGGCAAACTTCTTTGTCACGGAAAACCTTTTGCCTCTGATACTGTGTGGCTTTGACTGCATGTCAAAGACATGACTACACACTTTTAGAGAGTGGGGTATCGGTAATCAGGACCCGTCACACAGATCTGCTGGGAGAATTTTGCCTTAATTGTCTTTTCCTTAACAAGCTGGTACCTAGTTCATGTCAGTGGGCCTCATTTGGTGTAATATAATGAGAGATGCAGTTGTGCCAGTCCTGCACAAAGCAAAAAACGAGTCAGATAAGTTTACCAAGGATCATGCTAATGAGTTCAGAGGGCAGGATGTACCATAAAAAAGGTCTCTTCTCAAATGTTGCTGTTAGACAAGCAGCTTTATTCTTCTGCCATTTTTACAGCCTCCTACTCAGCATCCACTTAATTTGAAAGTGAAGGACACCTAGTTCAGTAAAGTCTCCTGTGAATTACTATGGATTACAGAGAAGAGCAGTGCTTTTTACCTATAGGAAAAGAAAGTGAAGGTTAGTTGAGTAAGGACTGCAACTCCTGGTTGTAG
Source organism: Psilopsiagon aurifrons (assembly GCA_025447955.1). Taxonomy (NCBI): domain Eukaryota; kingdom Metazoa; phylum Chordata; class Aves; order Psittaciformes; family Psittacidae; genus Psilopsiagon; species Psilopsiagon aurifrons. Next base: position 12,214 of record JAOEHY010051075.1, read on the forward strand.
TTGGTTTGTTTGCTTGTTGGCTTTTAAATCTGTGATTATGTAAGAATGGTAGTTCATAGTATTTTAGAGCTCTCTGACCGATCTTACAGCAGTTGTTATTTACAATTTGGTGGCATCATAAGATTTTGTGTGCAGTATCGCTAAAACCATGTATCCAAAGAAAACAGAAAATTCCCCAAACCTCATTCTATTTTATTGCATCTCAGGCTTTGGGGAAGGGTGGTGGTGGTTGTGGTGTTCAACTTTCCAAATTTGAAAATTTAAGTAAACATTTCTATCTCTACTTCTGTTTGAAAAGGGAAAGATGATGTTTGCAGGTATGTCTTTAAAATTGAAGCAATAATGATCAGATGTTATAACTAAAAGGCTCAGTGTAATATTACAAAGGTGAGTGACAAGACCCTCAGGATAGAAATGCCACTGTGCTGCTCGCAGAGCAAATCTGTGCTGCCGTCCTCACCAAGTACATTTGATGGTTTAAAAAACAGGTTTGATGTGAAAGCAGTTGTTTAGACTCTGACCTCCAATGCTGTACTAGAGGTCCAGTTTTATTAGATACCTTACCTTGATTTTGCATCATTAACTGATCAGCAGCTGGCTCATCCTACCTTTTTCTCTCTTTCTTGCACATGTAGGATGCATTTAACTATACTGGTAATATATGAGTGTTACAAAAAAAAAAGATTTATTATATATCTATCACCTCAGTATTTGCCAGGAAAGTGTTATTCCTATTTTGCAGATAGGAAATTAACTCACTAACTGTGGGATTTATCTCAATTTATACTCCTGTAATGAAGCTCTCTCCATCTGAGCAGGTTAGAGACCTCTCTGTATAGCAAATAGAAAGAAAAGGGTATAATTAGTCTTCCTTATTCTGTATCTCCTCTAAGATGAAAGGACTTCTACGCTGGAAACTCCACTGACCATAAAAGAGAGCTCAGACACAGATGTCTGCACAGTGAAGGTGTGATGTGCCCTAACCTAACAGAGTGAGCAATCTTCCCAAAGTAACATTTGTATTCTATGTGTGTTTTTACCCACAGCATTCAACCACCAAGGTAACGTCACACTAGTTCTCACTGTAAGTTAATGGACGGTTCGCTATTATAGCACTGCTATAATGAACTACTACTCATTTCTGAAAAAACAGCTGAGACTACAGCCACACTGCAAATGCCTTAACATCACCAGCAAGGAACTAATCCCTAGTGTTCAAGTCTAAAGTTTTGACCACTGCACTATTCTTTTTTTTGAATTAAGACCACAAGAGAACTAGTGGTAGAGGGAAATTCTTGGAGCAGTTCACTCAAGTGACAGAACTGCATCCTTGAATCACTACGTATTCTTCTACCAATCCCTTGCTGACCCACAATGTTATGGAGTAAGTCTCCATACAGTGAAAAGATGCTGGAACACCACCATCTGTGGTGCAGGTTAGTATGGGAAACCCTCTTGTGTGAGATTTCTCTTCTGAGGTGCTCTTTAGGACACTGATCTTCAGTAGAAGGTTAACATGTTAGCATGGAGTGCTGGGGATAAATTTCTCACACCTAATGCTTACACAGAACATTTGCCAGGAACAGCAAAATACCCATGTCCTTAGGGGAAGTTTTCCAGGCTGAATCTTCTCTATCACAATGCCAGAAAGAAATCAGATTATAATTGCAGTGTATCCTTTATTGCTAATGTCCTGCGTTCTGCTGTAACAGCTATTTTTCTCTGTCTTAGTAGGTGGTACAGTGCTGTGGTTTTGACCCACATAGAGCATTTCTTGCGTTATATCATTGGTAATATAATTTACTTTTGTTTTGGTCTATAAAGATTTCTGTTTACCATAAAGAAGAATACCCAGAGTGAAGTCCCTTCAGGAGTCTTGAGTGAAAAAGAAAACCTATTATAATCTCAAAATCACTCAGAATCTCAATGTTCATTAAAAGCAACTTGATCATTTTAGTTACATTACAGAAATCTTGGGTTTCGTTTAGGAAAAAACATCATTCATTACCTTCTGCATGAATAATTTGCCCTCTCCTGCAACCCATTCCTTTGGGGGGACCTTGCTTTAGATGATCTAATTCCGTCAATATAAAGGCATCAGTACCTCTGTGGAAACTGTACACCTTTATAAATCACTGTGTTAGAGAATGCATGCAGTATGCCCTGTGACTATATGGAGCTGTGAGAGGGCTGCACTATGACAGACTAAACATTGAGACCTTGAGCATGTGTTATACTCTGAAATAAACTTTTTACCCATTACTGAATTCAAGGGCAAGCAGCACACACTCAATTTCGGGAGCGGTTTGCATATAGTGAGCCAGAAGTAACAAAGCAGCCAGCACAGTGTGGTTACCATCCAAGGCTATGATCTTAACAGATCTCATAAAACACAGGTGGTGGGGTTGAATCAGTACCCAGGGAGAGCAACTTTGAAGGAGAAGCACTGGAGAGTATCGTGCATGTACTCCTCCCTCTGCTTCTCATTTTTTCAGTCGCTAAAACTTCCTATTGTCCTTAAGGATAGAAGGGGTTACAGTTTCCCTTCCCTCAGACAAAATCAGTGTTCCTACAACTTACCTAATTTTCAGCTCCTGTAGCTGGCTTTGAAGGCGGATTAAACAAATGCTGTCACCTAATGATCTTTGAATCTTTGAATCCAAAGCTTTGGATCTTCAGTATTTTTTTTGTTGTTCTAATATATTGCTTAGAATTTCCTTAAAAGTTCAACTGGTATAAAGACAAGTTTAGTTGACTTTTCAGCACAAAATAAAGTTTCATTAATGTACCCATGAAATATAAGCTGAATAAAAAGATATTTATTTAAAGTTGAATGATCATTCCATATTAGGATATCAATACATAGTCTTATTCAGAAAGAAGATAATTTCTTACTAGCCTGTTTAAATCTATTTTGGAATAATGAGTTTATTTCAGAATAGCAGCATCTACATATGATTCTCTCTAGAATGCTCAGTCCAAACTGATTATGAGTGTCAATAAACCTTAGCAGCTGGCATGCCAAAACTTCAGCTAAAGAGAAAATATATGATTGAGACTGAACCAAGTTGGTCCATCAACTAGTGGAAGCTCTTTGCTTTTGTGTATCCTTTCTCCTTGTCCAGGTCAACTGCTGATGAGAATAATTAAGTTCATGACTTTCTTTTGAGGCAGGATGAATTCAAAGCCGTTGTATAAATTATAGTTGTTGCAATTAATTAGAGTCTTCCAACCAAGAACAGGGGAGCTATTTCCAGTCCTAGTTTGTGGAAAATACAGTATTTTGTTTGGATAGTCTATGTATACACATACATGATTATGTCTGAAAGGCTGGGCTTGAAAAGTATTTCCTTCACTGACCAGGTTCAAACCAAAATATGGTAAGATATTTTTTGTTCTAAACGATGCTGCCAAGGTACAAAAGCTTTTACTTAACACTCTTAGGGTAACATAGAAATTCGGTCCATTGATAATAATTCTTGTCTACTGGAGAATAATGTTGTTTCATGTCTAACAGACACCTGAAAACATACAACTTTCATGTCAAGACATAAGAAACAGTTTCTTCATCTAGGAATCTAGCTAGTTTGGCTTACATGAGAATATTTGATGGCTGGTTGAGGAAGGTGATCCTTCCTCTCTGGTCAGCACTGGTAAGGCCACAGCTGGAATACTGGGTCCAGTGCTGAGCTTCCTGTGAAAGAAATATATAGACATGCAGTAGGGAGTCCAGTGAAGGGTCACAAAGATGAACAAGGGTCTGGAGCACCTGGCATATGAGGAAAGCTTGAGAGACTTGGGACTATCCAGCCTAGAGAAAATAAAGCTAAGAAGGACTTCATCGATGTATATAAATACTTGAAGGGAGGGTGCAAAGAGGACAGAAACAGGCTCTTTTCAGTGGTACTCTGTTACAGGACCAGAGGCAAGAGATGAAAACTGAAACAGGAGGCTCCTCCTGGATATCAAGAAACATTCCTTTACTGTGAGAGTGATTGAACAGCGGCGCAGGTTGCTCAGAAAGGTTGTGGAGTCTCCCTCCTTGGAGATATTCAAAACCTGTCTGGACGCAATGCTGGGCCACATATTGTAGGTGACCCTGCTTGAGCGGGAGGGTTACAAGATGACTTCCAGAGTCCCTTCCAACCTCAACCATTCTGCAATTCTTTGAATCTGTAATATACTGGGCTTCCCAAGACCCCAGAAGCTATTAAGCTGCAGGATCTCTTTCTCTACCAACAGCGATGATTTGCATTTCTAAAGACTCTCAGAGAGTGAAGTCCTTGTGATCCCTGTTGCACAATACCTCTTATCTTAGTTGAAAAGCATGTAAAGGGACAGAAGGAGTCCTTCGTGCAAAAATGTCACATATATGCATCTATGCAAAGGTCAGGGCTTGCCTTGTTCATCAGGCTCTTGTATATCAGGCTCTTTTCTACTCTTCTGATCTAGTTATGTTATTCCATTTGCAGAGGCCACCATTCACATCATCCCTGATCCCCTCAGAAAGGTTACCAGCCCTTCTGACCTGCTGGTTGAGCTGTTCCATGATCCTGATTTAACCCAGTCCAATAAAAATGGGGCAGGAGAGTTTAAAAATAGAATATCTTTGTTATTTTGGGTCTTGGAGACTAAAGTAGTTTTGATAGCTTCATTTCAAGTATATGAAACAAAAATCAAAGGGATGCATTTGCGGAGACGCCGTAACAGGAAGCTCTAATAGGTTGTGGTGAAAGACTCTTCAGTGATATAGCTGCACCTATGAAGATAAGTCTCTCAATAGTTAGAATAGCAGCTCAGTAGTTAACATTTAGTGTTCTCAACTCTTAGCAAAATGTAAAGAAATAAGTGGGAATAATAAGATTTATTTAGTTTTCTTCAATGTACTTTTCAAATTCCAGGCAATCTTTAGTGAAGCTTTTTTTACTTTCCCATGGAAAAACACTACAAAGATGGAGACAAGAGTCCTTAATTTATAATATCTGAGCTGAAGCGTAGCACTGAGAAAGCTTTCTTAGGCTCTCTGTAACATCAGTGAGTTCAGTCCATCAAAGATCTCTGCCTCAGAAGGTGCTTGTCTCTTCCATGGTTTTTGAGGAGCCCTGCATCATTTACACTCTTAAATTTCAGATACATTTCTTTACTGAGTGGGTAGTAAAACACTGAAACAGGCTTCCTAGAGAGGTGGTCCATGCCCCAACTCTGTCAGTGTTTTAGAGGCACTTGGACTAGATGTTCATTGTAGATCCTTTCAAAATGAAATATTTGAGGATTCTGTTCTGTTCTGTTTTGTCTTGTCCTTTTATCTGAGTGGAAAACAGACTGGAATGGCTGACAAAGGTCACACAAAGAATAAACAGCAGTGAAATAAGTGAACTTCGTGCTGGTAAGAAGACATTTTTTGCTCTAGATGCTCCTTTCTCAGCAGATGCAGGCATTGTTGGGGCAGTGAAGGGGTTATTGCCCTGCTCCTAGTTGTTTTAATCACATTCTCAACAGATACCCCCAAGCAGCCCTGTTCATATGACTTAGCTCACCTTTTCCCTCTTTTTTCCCTCCAAAGCTCTTTCCCCTTATCATCTCCATCCCCTCCAAAATAAGCATCCCACACATATTTGTCAATTGACACCAGTTTTGTTCTCCTAGGCCATCAGTATTGTAAACCTAGTAGCTCTACTTTTTGAACTACTGTGTCCAGTAGATTCTTGGTTTGTCATCTAGGAACTGCATTACTACAGACTTTGTTATTTGTGATATCCTTCTATTCATAACGCTGTTTTCTCATTAGACATGCCTCAAGTCATGGTGACCAACTGGATGCATAAGAGCTCTTTCCTGCTCTCAGTTCCTTTCTCCCAGTTAACATTGAAAATTCAAGTGTTGTCTGTGGTTTTGATCACAGAAAATGAACCTGTACTTTGCACTTTCTGGATCACAGCAGTATTTTACATTGTGTGTATTTTGCATTCCCACTACTATACATATCAAGGCAGCTTGAAGGAGGCTGAAATTTTAATCATTTATGTCTATATTAGTAAACAAAAAAAGGACTTTGTGTCTCAGTTATGAAAATAGGGAAAATATGGATTATGACCATACGGCTAACTGCCTTACCAAAAGAGATTGACTCCATCCACACTGCCTATTGGGAACTTTCCTTGGTCCATAGTGTCCTCCAAACATGGATGAGCACTGGTTGGGAGACTGCCTGGTGGCATGGGCCAAAACTATGCCAAGGAAGTTCTGAGTATTAAAGGGGATGGATGACCATCTGTCAGTACTTGAGTCAATTCCCTGGCCTACCTTAGTTTTCAACTGCATATGCAGTCATTAGAAGACATGACAAAAACAGAGTATTTGATCCCTAGTTTCTCTTTTGGTTCATAATAGCACTATGCTACAACTCTGCTGCAAAGAAGGCAAGGATATCATTAGCATAACTACTAAGGACAGACCATTCAGAAGCACATCCTGAAGCATGGAGTGTGATTCTGTACTGATTTTAACCCAGGCCACATTCACGTTATTTTCACTATCTACCTGAAACATTTGCAGAACCAGACCTGTGCAGGCCAGATGGAGGCCACACGCAAAGAAAAATTATTTAGGTTTACTGCATAAAATTTTGTTTTTCATTCAAATTATTATTTATGTGTGCCAATATCTCGACTTTCAACAATTCTTAGGTTTACATACTGCAGATAATACAATAAATGGGATTAATCTATGTGCATTTTTGTAAGTGGGATTATCAGAAAGTGAGGCAAAAGAGGATAAATCAGAATGGGAACAAGAGAATAGCATTGGCCTCCCTTTCAAATCCTGCACACAATCTGGTCTATCCATATTCCATTCCAGCACAGGCCAACATGCCAGCTGCATATAATATTGCACCATGCTCACATTTCTCCTTTTGAATTGTATCTTTCAAAACATGCAATAGAGACACTGATGTTTTAACCTTTTGTTTTCCAGCAGGACAAGAGATAGGACAACTAATGCAGATATTAATCAGGTCTTCCATATAAAAGAGGAAATAAAAAACCTCCTGCAAGTGTCTCCCTTCCATGCACATATCCTTAATATCTGCTGTAAAGAAATAGAAGAGGAAATCACCCTATTCAACTTCCTAAGGCAGACGTTCAGCTGTAATGATAAAAGCATCTTTTCCAAGGATTGCAGATCCTCTTTATAAGAGGATTTTTTTCTGTCAGGGTCTCCTAGTCAATCCAGTTTAAGCTTGAACATCAAGTTACATTTTCTATCTATGTGGGGGGGTTCCTTTTGTTTTGAGTTTCAGTGCTTGAAGAATCAGACCAGAATTTTCTGGAATTGCTTCACAGTGTCACATATTCACACAGATCATAATGCAATTAACTATGAATAAATGCACTAGAAAATGAAATATTTTATTACATAGAATATGAAATATTGTGTTAGGGAAATAGCAAAACTACTTAGCTGCTTCAAAGCAAATTAGGGTAAGGTTGTTCTTGTTCCAAACAAGAAAGCTGAGTTATGCATTCATCACCTAGGTACCCTGAAGGCACTAGTATGGATATGAAGAAATAAATTATATATTAAAGAAAGCTGGATATTGGAACAACTGAAAAAACCCTCAGAAAACAAAACAGAAAAGCCCCAAACCCAAACAAAAAAAAAAGCAAGATCATTAAATTCTGACCTCAAAACTAATGTATCAGAACAGAATGTGGATTATTAGAAAGAAAGAACCATTTAGTTGATAGAACAATAATTTGATGTACACAAAACTTTCAGGATCATCCGTAATGGTAAGTAAATGTTTATTTTACAGTGCACTTTAGTTTCTGATGAACAGAAATAATGTATTCAAAATGTCTTTTAAAATGAAAAATAAATAAAAAGTTCTGTTGAGATTGTACTTAATAATATTTCAAAAATATTTTAAATAGATGGACTAAATGAAGGCTGATTTATTAGGAATACATATAAAATTACTTGAAAGATTGAGCTAACAGAAAACATACTCCAGGCTCAAGTGACATTTTTCTACAGATAAGTAAGATGTTTCAATTATTGGCATTTTCAAACGGCTCATCTCCAGCATCCTCTTTGAAGCATTTAATTTTGCTTTGCCTTTTCTACTAGGGTATTACTAGCAACTACCTGACTGCAGCTGTAAATAGGATCACTCCAAAATCCCCTTCTTCCTTCTTTTTCCCTTAAATAAACTGAGGGCTAGCTCCCAATAAAAGCACAGATTGATTTAGGGGCCTTTTGGGATGTGAGAAAGGTGGATTCAAGCCCTTGCCATGCTTGAGGATGGGGTTTAGCCAACACTACTGTTTTCTGAGTGTATCAGTCTCTACGGTACTACACAAGCACACTCAGAGGTGTAAAGGGAAATTTAGTAAACTTCAGTTTGTTTCCTCAGTGGTTTTGTGAGAGACACAATTCAAACATACCCTTTCTGACAGGCACAGACAGGCTCAGCACGCTGCCTTTTGCCACTCCTGTGCAAAACACCTACTCATACTCATTTACAGCACAGTGAACCAGTGCAGCTGGGACTGAATCTGTCTTCTGGAGGAAAACATCCCATTTTTAAGTGCTGAAATGCTCAGTGTGGCAACATCTAAATGCTCTGCTCACCTGTGACACAGCCAGGGAACTGGAATTAAAGCACTGCCTAAATCACTCATCTGCATTCACCAGGCTTTGTGAGTGTGCAAAGTATATGTGGACATTGTGCTCAACTTCCTTGGGGGTAAAGGGGGTGGGAAAATTATATAGAAAATGTCTATTTGTTCCTTCTCTACCTAAAATGGGGGAAAGGTCTCACTCGTAACAACATTTTGTTAAGCCAGCTGCAGAAAATGATACAGTAGAATATATCAGTGTGCTTTACCACCACTGCAACCAAATGATATAAAAGGAAAAAGAAAGTAGTGAGAATGGGCAATTAACACAAGAGAAAGTTCTAAATGCTAAAGTAATTTTAAAGCTCAGCAAAAACACAATGGGAAAAGCCCGGCAAAGCAGTCTCATTTTGTCAACTTGGTTTCATTGTAATTACAGTAATAATAAAAGTAATTACCTCACATAACACCTCTGTTAGGCAGGTGAGAAATGCTGTCAGGGAGGAAATGTCAAGATAGCAGCTGAACATGCATAACAGGGAAGCCAATGAAGCCCTTCTCCGAACAGCTCTTATTGGACAGAGCCTTGGGTACCATGGTTTAGTGGGAGGTGTCCATGGCCATGATAGGGGGGGTGGAACTGAATGATCTTAAGGTCCTTTCCACCCCTAAGTATTCTATGATTCTATGAATCTATGATTTTACCTAACCTAACACCTTAAAAGGGGGAGTTAAGTGACTAAAAAAATTACTTTTCTGGAAAGACCATCATAAGATGCTTGAAATGATTGTTGTTTGATAAAAGAGGGAAAGAGAATTCTTGAACATCTGAGGAGCCCAGAGCAGTCCATTCCTGCACCCCATGGAAAAGATTGAGAGTGGAACAATTCTTGGAGAACTATAGCTCTTGGGAAAGACCTGCATTGGAGCAGTTTGTGGAGGACTGTCTTTCAGGGACCCCACACTATAGCAGGGTAACAAAGTGAGGAGGAAGGAGCAGCAGAGACACAACATTTAGAACTGACTGCAACCCCATTTCCCCATCCCCTTGTACAACTTGGAGGAAGGAGGTAGAAGAGTTGGGAGTGAAGTTCAGCCTGTGAGGAAGGGAGAGGTGGAGGAATGTGGGTTTAGTTTAGGTTTTATTTCTCTCTATCCTACTCCATTTAATTGGCAATAAATTAAATTAAATTCCCTAAATCAAGTCTGGTTTGCTCATGATGGTAATTAGTAAGTGATTTCCTTGCCCTTACCTTGACCCATTGTATTTCTCCCCCAGTCCTATCAGTGGAGGTGGAGTGATAGAGAAGCTTAGTGGCCACCTGATACCTGCTAATGTCAACCCACCACATCAGCTTTAAAGACAAGGTAACTGCTGGAGCTGCATTTTTAAGAACAAGTTTTAACACACCAAAAACTTTTCAATACAAGAAGTGCAATGATCCTTTAATCATGAATTGGCAAAAAAGTCAAAATGTTCAGTATGTACAAAATGCTTAAAAAATTGAAACCCTGGGAAGGAAGAAAAATGGATGTGTGAATCAAAACATTTCAGTTTGAAAATCAGAAAGGATTTACTATCAATCTGGTTTGCATGACAATATGAATTAACCAGAAATTCAAAATTAAAGGTTTTTAAAAATGGGGGTTAAAAAGCTCCCAGAATGTATTGCGGTTTCAATCATTCATTTTTCACAAGCTGACTGAAGGTATCAGTCAAAGCATGTTTTTGCCTTCAGAAGTGTAGGTTCTGATAAATCGGTATTCTCCATAGGAGAAAAAATTATGGTAAAAATGAATAACCAACCAAGTGTGGTAAATGTCAGCCTTTCATTGTACATCCTGAGAACTGAAGCACGGAACAAGAAACAATTGCAAAGGGTAACTGACAGAATTAAATCTTTACTAGGAGATGCTATTATTTCGAAACAGTGACCCTGAGCTAAATTAAGGGATCATGGAAAATTCAGTTGTCTTCCTCTGGCTCCAAAATCAAGACCTTAATTCAACACCTCATGGGTTCATATTTGTTGGTGAGGACCTGGGAGAGGAAGACACTTCACTGACCAACATAGGACAAGTTTCATCACGTGGATGTGGGGAAAAGCCTCTTTCTCTACCTTACTACCATCGTCAAAGAAAAAATATACATAGAAGGCTATTTTCATTGCTGGAATCTGTGAAGCTTTGTTCTGCAGAGTTTATTTTAAGTTGGTTCAGCATGATTAGCAACTTTGCACAACTGCCAACTACTTGCTGTTTTCTATTGTTTTTTCTCAGTACACTGCTGATAGCTTTTAGCAACACTTTGTACTTCAATAATATCAAAACATCAGAGAATACTGTGGAAAGGAGAAAGGTAAAAGTCCCATATTTGCGCTTTATGTCTCTAGCTCTCAGTATTACACTGTGCTACTTAACTACCTCATCGGTCTCTGTGCTGGATATCTTAACTGCCCACACAACTTCTGTCCTTTCTTGTCCATGACTGAACACACAAAGAAAAGAATCAAGTCTTCAGCACTGAGCAACTGAGAAACATGTTTTGAGTATCAGAACTATCATCCTGAACCAAATCATTCTGTGTTAGATCAGTCTCAGCAATGTCTACTTCAAATATGTCATTAATATTTCATGTGAGGTTTTCTTCTCCAGCACCATTTTCCCCCTAAAAGTCACCAGGTGATTTGACAAACAAGCAAACTAAAATTACAGAAATTCCCTTTTGGTCCATATGAGAAAAAATATTATAGGGAGGTCACTGTGCACACAAGTCCCATTCAGGAGCTGCCTTTGCAACAAGAAGGTCAAACTTGTACTGTTTCAGAGTACCTGCCCTGGCCAACTCAGTGGTAGCATCTTGTAACTTTGTCTTCATAGTGGTGTGAGCTCAGGTCCACTACTTCCCCTGTAGTCCAGCAATGAAGAACTGGTGCTTTCACTCAAGTGACACAAACTGTACACATGGTGTGGACCACCTTGGAAGAAGAGCAGAAGGAAGGCTGCTTTCAGGAGCATACTTGCTCCCCAAGGCAACATGCATAGATGTAGGCTGCTACAAAGCAGGCAGACTTTTCACTACTTTCTTACTCGCAAATTGTGAAATGTCTTTGGGAAATAGATATTACATGCCAAGAAAAATGTAAATGCAGCCTTTTAAAGAGTCAGGTTGGGTACTCCAGGTTCAGTTTATTAAGAAGATTGCAGGAACCATCAGCAAGAGCCTGGAGGAATTGTCTCTACTCTTCTGTCAGCTACATTCAAGAGTGATGCATTTTGACAGAAACAAGTTCAGAGAAAGGTTACTAGGGACACCCAAGGCTGTTACGGAAAGGGAGCCTTGGAAAGATCTTTTATCTTAGCTAAATGAAGATTAGGTAGGGGTTGGATCATTCTCAAGAGGGCTAAGCATTAAGGAGGGAAAGAACTGTGTAAGTTAACTATCAATGTTGACGTGAGAAGAAATGGTGCAAATTTAAGATAACATATAGAAGAAGGATTCTAGTAATCTAAGTGATATGTTAGATAGTTTTTCTCAAGGTGTATAGGGACCACAAGGTAATGTAGTTTTAAAATGGAATTTGTGAGATTATGAAAAACACCTCTTTGTGAGGTGGGTACTTATTTTATAGTTACTTTCTTCAAGAAGTTGCCAGATATGATCACTTAAAAAGTCACATACATTTCTACCTACCAAATGAAAAAAAGAGTGAATATGCCTGGTCTCACAAACTTCTTCATGGCAGTTGTGGTGGGACATGCTGGATTCTTGTCCTACATCTGGTAGCAAAAATGTGTTTTCACAGGAAACAATAAAGTTGGTGTTAACTCAGCAAGCAAATTTTAACATGTGAACATTATTCCTGTTGAATCATTTCTTCAGCTGGTTGAGGTCACTCTGAATGGCAGCACATCCCTCTGGCACATAGCCCACTCCTCCCAGTTTGGTATTACATGAAAACTTGCTGAAAGTACTCTCTGCTCCATCATCTATATCAGTAATGAAGATGTTGGGCAGGACTGCATCCAGTATTTAACCCTGGCATGCACTGATAATCACTAGCCTCCAACTAGATTTTGCACCACTGCTCGCCATCCTCTGGGACCATCCATTCAGACAGTTTTAAATCAACTTCTCTGTCTGCTCATCTAGCCCATACATCAGCAGCTTCTCTATGAGAATCCTATGGGAAACAGTGTCAAAGGCACTCCTGAAGTTCAGGTAGACTCTCCTCCCATCTACCATGTCAGTCACTTCACCACAGAAGTTTATCAGTTGGTCAAGCATGACTTCCCTTTCGCAATGCAATGCTGATGACTCTCCATGATTTTCTTGTCCTTAAAGTGACTGGGAATGATAGTAAGACTATAGCAGGTTATTACAGAAGAGAGGCTTTGGTAAAGAGTCCAGTTTGAAGAGTTCTTAGAGCTTGATTAAAGCAACTATAGTGGAAATACTCATGCAAATTTGTGGCATTCATTATCATTAAACTAGTTAAAGGTCTATATAGGCTACACATTTATTTAGGAAGGCAACCAGAGAATTGCTCAGTTCCTTGCTTGCTTTATTTGAATTTTCATACCATTCAGAACTCTGGAACTGAGAGCATAAAATACAATCACCTTGACTCATATTTTGGAGTCTAAATCATAATCAACTGAGGCCAACACGATACCGAATGAGTTCTCCTACCAGGCCTCCATTGCCTTCTTAAAAGAAATGATAAAATACAGGTCCTTTTTCTTCTTCATACTGTTTAATGGGTACCTCTATGATTTTATTACGTTTCTATGTATATACACTGAATTTATATATATAAATCTATTCTGTATTCTGTCATTTAAAATAAACTTCCTCTTCATACTTCTCCTATCTTTTTATATAACTTTATTGACTATGAAGGTAATTTTGTGAATCAGACCAAACTAGTTCTTTCAAGCTCATTTTGGTGCAGATAACCAGGAAATAGGCGTCTCCTGCCACTTGGTAAAGACAAACTTTTCTTAAACTGTCAGTAAGGGATGACATACGATTTCAATTATTACTGAGAGTTGCTTAAAGGTAATGTTCTACAGCTGTATTTGCTATAAGGAAAAGAGCTTGCATGTGAAAGACAGGTACTTTGTGTTCCTGCCAATATAGTATTTTGTTGTTTCCTGACTTCCTTTTAGGTCTACTATGAGGTAACCTTTTCAGAAAAAAGGCATTTATGACCATGTCTAATGATGCAAAGAGTTAAAAGATTATGTATGGAATAGGCTGATATTTTGGATACATTATTTAACGAATATCTTTATCTGAGCAAATGGAATCCTAATTTTTTTCCTAATAATCTTTAGTTTATATGATGGTGCATTGGTAGCTTGTTCAAAACTAGTATTGTAACCTGCACTTACAGTTTATGAACTGCTGCACCCTGTAGCATCTGCAAAGAATACAGTTGGGAGTGAAGCTGATTTTACTGTACCTTAAATATAAGAACAACTTTAATAAATTTAAAGAATTGCACTGCAGTGTAAATCAGACCGTTTCACTGGTTCTAGCATCATAGGAAATAGTAAGCAATGTGATTAATTTTTGCTACTTGGAAGATAGCAATTTTAAATTTTACCAAAATATCAATATGTTTTTCATAATCACTTATCTACATTTCCCATATCTAAAAGAATAATCAGGATTTGTTTGCTGGAATTTCATGCTACTGCATAGATATAAACTTGTGCTAGGGAAAGTAATAAGACCATATCACAGAGCATGCAGAATGAAGATTCATATGGAAAATGAACCAAAGAAATCCAGACTACCTTGACTTGCTATTAACATTGATAGACTTTAGACTGGGATTCTACATATTACTAAACCAAAGATACCTTGGGAGTGCCCTCGGGTGTAAACTGTACCTCTGTAAAGCCCTTACTGAAATAAAATGAGCTACTAATAATATGCCTCATTTTCCACAGTATTATAGGAAGAGGCATAATTTTCTTCCTATCCCAGTGGAAAAGAGAGCCTGAAAAAATCCCAGTTTGTACAGAGCAACAGTTTGTACACTACACTGATGAACACAAAGCACAGACTGAAGCTTGGGATCAAAGAGTGTTTGTAAGGAAAGCCCGGCGGTGACGCCGAAACAGATTTTGAAACCGATTTTCTCCATTCCTCGACACCGCGGTGCCCGTGCCCGGGCGCTGGCCATGGTGCTGCAGGACGGCCTCTGAGAGGAGGAGATGGGGCTGCCCCACTCCGGCTCCTGCCATCCCAGGGCAGGACCCGGCTGAGCCCCTCAGCCGAGCGGTGGACGTCGGAGGGAAAACATTGCAGGCAGGGCCAAAGGCAGCGCAGGCAGAGGAGGAGGAAGCCAAGGAGGGAGCAGCAGCAGAGGGACCCCGAGAGAGGGCGGAGGAGAAGGGCGAGGGCAGGAGGTACTGCAGGCCCGGAGCAGGGACCCCCTCAGCCCTGCATGGACCCTGCGGGAGCAGAGACCCCTCCCTGCAGCCCGGGGAGGGCCCCACGCAGCAGCAGGGGGGGATTTCCCGCAGGAGCTGCGGCCCTGCAGAGCCCCGGCCGGAGCGGGGGGGTCCCTGAAGGGTGCGACGGAGAAGGGTCCGCGCTGGAGCCGGGGGGTACGGGTGAGGAGGGAGCAGCGGGCGAGAGGGGCTGTGCTGGGCTGAGCGCGACCCCGTCCGCACCCCTGCACCTCGGGGAGAGCGGTGAAGGTGGGGACAGGAAGAAGGAACTGAGGGGGAAGGTGGTTTTTTTATTATTCATTGTCTTTGTTTTTCACCAACCAACTCCATTTTAATTGATAGAAAATTGCATTTATTTCTCCAACTACAGTCTATTTTGCCAATGATAGTAACTGGTAAGTGGTCTCTCTGCCTTTTTCTAAACCCATGAACTTTCCCATCTTATTTTCTCCCCTGTCTGGTTGAGGAGGGAGAGGGAGAGAGCATCTGAGTTCAGCATGTAATGTTAGGTTCAGATTGAAAGAGGAAACCAGCCAAAATAAAAAGTACTTGGGATAAACAAAATAGCTTTAATTTGTGTTTGTGCTTATTTGACTTTGAAACTGTTGGTTTTCCCATGGAACAACTCGAGAGTCTATTCAAGAAAAGGTGCAATAAGTGCTTCAAAGCGTGTTGTGTGCGTTTTCTATTGTAACTGTGCCCAGAAAATTTGGAATCTGCTTTATAGGCTATATCATACCAAGAAACCTATCCAGTATATTTCACCTTCCAGATCAAGAGACAATGGAAAGTCAAAGAGGAGAATTCTGGGTAGAGGACTAAGTTGCTGACAAAGGGTAAAGTTTAAATAAAACATGTTCAGTGGAGTTGAATCAATACTTTATTTGTTAAGGAGAAGTAAAAGTACAAAAAAGCTTGTACAACTAGGCATAAAAAAGTGAGAAATCAATTGTAGTTAATTCAAAATGCTTGAAGAGTCACCTATGCCATTATGTATGAATAATTCAGGAACAGAAATTTATTGCAGACACATATTGTTTGGTTTGGATTTAGTTTTGCCCCTTGTTTGACCTGAATCCTGTAAAGAATGATACTCAACTAATTGAAATAACATTTTGCAAGTAAGACAATACCTTAGGGAGATTTCAAGACTAATCCTGAAATATAATTTGAAAGATTAAATACATGATAAAGTTTATATAAATAAAGTATTTTACAGTGTGTAAAATGATGTACATGAGATTCTTCTCATGCAAGTTGTGTTTGCCTGTGGAAAAGAGACCAGATTTCTCCTCCTCCTTTCTAAATCTCTTTTTATTTCTCCCTATAATGTTGCCCCTCTTTCTCTCAGCAAGTGTTGATCATGTTTGGAAATATTTATTGCCCTCTGGTTTTTAGTCACAAGACAATGTCTTTGCAAGACATTATTGAGAATAACAGAAATGAATCACAATGGTACAAGATGATTTCAGATGGAATCAACACAAACATATTCATATCCTGATATACTGCACACATATTTGAAACCAAAAAATGCATAGGCAGACTATGCATGTGTTACAGTGACTACCTGTGCTGCAGTCCCCACAGCTATTCCTTAAAAAACAAGCAACACGTAATCCAAATATACTTTATTACTGATTTGGTTCTGCATTACACTGGCATTTAGTTGTTCTAGTGTAGGTATATGTGGGCGTCTCAACATTTTGAAACTACAGAAGAATATAAGGAGCAAGCCAATAGCCTCAGTGACAAAAAGGCATCGCTGGTTCAGAGTTACATTCAAGTCCAGTGTCAGTTCTCAGGTTAGAAACCAGCCAATAATAATATTGCAGTTTCTCACTAAACTAAATAGCTGCCTTCAGACAGGAAATTAAGATCATACACACACAGCAGGAATCTATTCATTGACTAGAAAATATTCAATATATTGAATTAGTCAGATGCAGGTTTTTGAGAGATGCCTGCTGCAACTCATAAAAAACTTAGTGCCACCCAACATCAGTATCTCCACTGATAGCAGCCAGCTTTAGATACATCTTGTGCCTAAGGTCTAAGAAATCCAGATACTTAATTTGAGATTTAAGAGTTGATGTGGACACTTGTCTTGCAGACGGCCTAATCCCTGACATAGTCTCATCTCTGGTGCACATAAAACTCCCTGGTACATCTCTGGTGGGTGTGAATATTCCTTGTATGTCTTCATTCACATGTACATACATTTGGAAACACTCAGCTTCAGCACTAAGACTCTGGTGTAATTCAGACTCAAGCAGAGAGCAGACTTAAGGAGAGAGACTTGAGACACACATAAGCACAGGAGCTCTGATTAGATATTGATAAAAATGAGGTAACTAAAAGTATGGATAGAAGTGGCAGTTCTTATACTTTGCAGAACAGTCTTCTGGCTAGAGCACATGCACAAAAGGTGACCTCGTTCTGCTAAGGGACTTCAACCCACATCTCCAAAGAGTGCTCTGATCACAGAAATGAAAGCCATATAGTGGAACAAGGGAAAGTAAAGAGATACAAGATTTAATTTATCTTGACAACTGGACTCCCCATTCAGTCAAGTATACGAAATAATCTGAACAAAGTTTCTGAATAGAAATAAGTTCAGTTCAGGAGCCTAGAACTCAATGATATTTGCACATTAATTTAATAATGGTGAGGGTTTTTTTGGTGTTGTTTTATATCTAATATAAAATTCATAACAGCGTAAATACTTTGCGTTTGAAATCCTCTATATTCAGAATGGGTAAAAAAAAAAATTTTCCTTTCTGGGGACCTCTGCCCTAGCCATTGGGCTACTATGAAGACATTCATAATGTCATATTTCTTCACAAACCCTCAGCTCAGCATGCTCAGCTTCCATAGAATCTCTTCCATAAGATCTTTCACTTGTTAACACAATTAGAATATAGATTACAGGACAGAAAGCCTGGATCCCCTGTGGGACTTTGTGATCATGCTCCTCCGTACCCACAATCTGAGCAGAACACCGCCACTGATACTTCTCATGGGTGTTTTCTGTGTGTGGAAAGCACATCATAAAAGCAGTCACTAAAACATTTCCACAACTTCAAGTTTTCAGCCCTAGCCAAGGCAACTCAGGCTCCTCACGCTACCACTACTAATATTTTCCGAAGTTGCCTTATGTTCTTGCAGATAGCAGCAACAAAGAGGCCTCAGGTATACTTAGCTGCCAGTAGTGATGTCTTGCTACTTACTGGTGCTCTGTGAACAGCTTCTTGCTTAGGATTTTGATTTTTGAGAAGCTCAAAGCAGGGACCATCTTTCCGTTCTCAACTTCTGGAGGTCCTTCTGTGCGACTTCTAGGTGCCATACCAATGCTCTTACATAGTAACTATTGTAGGAAGTAGGATGCACTCTGTAGAACAAGAATATTCTTGTCCAAGTGCATCTAGCTCTAACATGAATTTCAAGGCCCTCACAGAATTATGGTTTCTAACCCTTAAGTAAATACTTGCTAGACTTTTGTTGCAGCTTCACTGAAATGGTGTCTAAGTTGGCAACTTTTAACTTTGCTCAGTGAGGATATCAAGAGCTCTACTTGTCCAAGAAAAGAATAATAACAAAATCAAGATGTGAGAAAAGCATTTCATCCTTAATCATTAGTATTCTAGAAAGAACTCCAGTTAAGTGAAACTGGAGTTATCACATGAACTTTGCTGTTATAATGGTAGGTAGCAAAGCTCAGAATTGATATAGCAGGGAAAATTGAAGTAACTGGGAGGGCAAAAACACATCAGAATGCCTTCGGTGAGCATAAGCTAAGTGGCTTGTGAATAAAATTGTAATTATACCAAACATTTTTTACTGAGGCATACATCATTATCCTCTGGGTAAATTATTCAGTGGTTCAGAGTCTAAAGAAATTCTTGTAATTTATCACTTATGAAACAATTCTTGAAAAGCTTTGTCTTGCTTTTATATTCTGTGGGAAGCCCTGTCTACAAGAAACATCCCTTTTGAGGACACACAGGGAGCTCATACCTAATTTTGTTATCAGAACTAAAATGCAGAGCAACAGTCTCACTGGAAGTTGTGTGAGCTCTGCTAACTCCCGATGCCATTCATCCAAGTCACTAAAGTAATTTTAATCTGACTGGAGCAGGCAGTGTGAGAACCTGTAGCAATTGAGAATAAGAAAGAACACCAGCTTTACCATAAACTGGGTTGGCATTTCTTAATTGCTTTGGTTGTTTCAACATTAAAATTTGCTGATTTACTCCATGAACATGGTAATTTTTTCCAATAAATTTTAGGTGCACATCCTGCCTTTGCTTTTACCATTGTCATGCTGTCATCAGGGAAACAAAATCAGCAAAGGAGAGACTGAATCAGATTGTTGTGCTTCTTGGGAATTGATGAAAGCATATTTACTTAACCAGCACCCTTCTTGGATTATCTCTACAATATCCAGGATATTTTTAGGTGCAAATATGAAACATTTTTAATGATTTGGGATCGTTAAATTTTGTCTCTACAAAAACAGTGAGTTTGTAACTATTGATGTTTTCTCAAAAAGGGACAATATCTATTTTCTCAGGGAAAAAAAAGCTATCAGGTAATAAAGCATATTGACTCAAGCAAGGTCAAGCGCAAGGGCCATATAATTTTTGGCACATAACTGAACTAGCTAATTTAGGGATATAACTGCCTTTTACTCATTAAAATGAATGGAGAGAGAGAGGAAATCAATGGAGAAATATAGGACATTTCAGAGGTCATTTGGATTTCAGTTGGGTAGCATCAATCTCTTTTTCTATTGAAGAAGCCTAAGCTGGCTATATTCCTATCTTGCACATTTCAGCCAGGTGCTCAAAGTCTAATGAG
This sequence comes from Psilopsiagon aurifrons, assembly GCA_025447955.1. Classification (NCBI taxonomy): domain Eukaryota; kingdom Metazoa; phylum Chordata; class Aves; order Psittaciformes; family Psittacidae; genus Psilopsiagon; species Psilopsiagon aurifrons. The sequence continues at coordinate 32,163 of JAOEHY010051075.1, forward strand.
AACGTGGGAATAGCCTCTACTGAAATAAAAGGAAAAACTCTTGCAGACTTCAGCAATAATCAGGGTTAGGCCTTAGATCAAACCTCCTGCCTTGAGCAAAACCAGATGGCAGCGTTGACCTTCTCATTGCTCCAGAGAGATAACTGTGTTGCTGAGGTGCAACAAGACAGTTATGCAGAGCTGTTGATAGGCACATAAGTCTTCAGCTACCCTTTCTTTCTTTTTCTAACATTAATTTGTTGGGGGGAGAGGGTAATTGTTTGTTTGTTTACTTTTGTGTTATGCCTTGCATGACTACGTGAAGTACATATTGTGCACTTATGAGAGCAATCGCAAACACCGTGAATACTCAAGCCTTCTTTGCATTCCTGCCTGGGACATTTGGACTTTCAATTTCCTAATGGGCATGCTTCTCAGCTGCTTTTGAGCTTTATGCTTTGTGGTCTTTAGAAATGGTTCTTCTTTTTGGTTTTGGTTTATTCCCCTCCCTGAAAATATCAAATTACTAAGAATTTCATATTCGATCCATTTTGACCAGCATATACCTTTTTCCGTTTTGGAGATGACACATTCGCTTATAATTTATTAGTCCAGTCAAATTAATACAAATGTTGATAAAAATAAAAGTCGTGTCAGGTTTGAAATCCAATAACAGCAATGCACAGTACTGTATTGGCTCAGTAGCACAGGTAACCGTGAGAAATTAGAGCTATTATCTTACCAGATAACAGGACACAATAAAGTGTATGCATTATGTATACATTGTGAGCCCAAAAAAATAAATGCATGGATAAAGAATACAAATTAGAAGATGTCTATACCTGCTCTCTCTTCTGGTCTGGAAATTCTCTGTGGAGGTTATACTTATAGCTCTACAGCTATGAAGATAGTTTCTCACCAACCTGATGAGCTGCTGTCATGTATGGCTTCTCCTGAGAGTATCTGAGGATTGGCAGAGAATATCAATGTTGTTTTCAGGTACTTGAAACTGGCTTTCTTTGCCTGCCAGTATCTGCCTGGTACACAGTATATGCATGAGGAACAATCTGTATCTGAAATTTTGCTCTAACATCATATTATGGTTGTGAAGTACGTTATTTTTAATGCACTGCTAAGCACCTAGAATGGTCTTCTTGGAAAAGCAGCATTCTTCCACACAAATCCTGCTCACAGCTCTGATATTAGCCTGCTCAGGAGCCATTCCCAACAAGCAGAGAGTGATGAGTTGGTTTTGAAAGCTGAGAGAGTCCAGGAACACAGTTGCGAGCTTTTCCAATACAGTTGCTCTTGGTGTTTGGAAACATTTCCAAAGGTATTTACAAGTCTTAGACATTAGGCTCAGTGTCTAAGACAGCTTGGAAAAAAAATGTGGCAGGTTTTGGTGCCAGCTGTTACCTAGAGGTCAACTATCCCAGAAGCCAGTCTAGCTTGAAATCTTCAAAGAGTAAGCTCTTCTGTATTACCAAAAGCCATAGATCGGTAAGGCATGATCATTATGATGTTGTTTTACCCATAGGGAAATACGGCTGAAGATCTTTCTCCATTTGTTATAGTCCTTCATAATGACATATATAAATGTAGCATTAAAGAAACTGTCAGGTTTTATTGCAGTCATCTGTTATTATCTGCAAAATTTACCTCTATAAGAATTGCAGGCTCTCAGAGGCAGACCCCTCTGCTCAAAGTGCATCTGCTCTGAAAACTGAGACCATCTTCCTCTGTTTTCTCACCTGCATGATACTGTTGAGTCAAGGATCACCAGCCAACTCCCTGCCTTTAAGAGGTGAAATCCCAGGAGACCTGCCAGAGGGAGACATCAGCAGTAAAGCAGACACCTCTGTTCTCTAGTTGGGTGATCAAAGGGCATGAGTAAACATTGTCCTCCAAAACACATAGGCTGATAAGATCTGAAGGAAATATTTAGCCTTACTCTTTGCCACAGCTCTGCACTCAGGGTTAGGTCACTGGACTGGAACACTCTCCACAAAAAATGGTTTGGTTTTGTTTTGGTAACAGATGTAGACTAAAGAAACAGTTTTCGTTATCTCTTCCTCAGGCTCCCAGTATTCATCTCTGTTAGGAAGAAATTGTATAGAGTTCTCTTACTGACCTTCTTTGCCTCTTTTAATACTCCTCTGCATCTGTCTCCATGACTTGCTGAAACCTGGTCCTACATTCAGAGCATGGATGTATGCAGGCAGCTGCACGCACTCCTATCCCTCTGAGCGCCCCTTGCCATGCAACCACAGCTGAGCACTGGCTGGCAATGCCCAATGGCTTCTTATCTATGCTTCCCATGTGCCAGAGATGGTTAAGGCACACAGCAAGGGCCAGGAGCCTGTTAGATGCGAATGTGACACATATGGCATGATTAAAATAGGCAGATTATTAACATAAGGCTGGTTCTGCAGAAACAAGGGGTGGCCACATGTGGTGTTCAAGCTTTATAGAGGGGGTTTAGTGTGTCAAGTTTAGCTTCTTTATAAAGAGAAGTGGAAACTAAATAGCAAAAAAAAAAAAAAAGAAAAACAAACAAACAAACAAACAAACAAAAAAAAAAAGAAAAGAAACCCACAAAGACTAATTGCAAACTTAAACCATGTGCTATACAATGCATATAGTTGTCTTTAAAAAAGAGACTGCATAGGTGCTAATTGGCCCACTGAATTTACACTGTCCTTGGGGGTTGTAACCTGTGGCTATTGTGGGTTCTAGGCACAAAGCTCAGTTACTTCACTGCTTGCACATCAGCTTAAAAGGGTTTGGCTGCTACTCGGACCCACACGATGGCAATAAAATCAGTGCTCCTTCTCCAGTGCTCTCAGGTTCTGATTTCTTTGCTTAGAGGAGAAATAAGCTTTTATAAAGACAGTCTTCCCTTCTGCCAGTGCTATAGTGATCAGCACCAAGCAAGACCTCTTTCTTTTTTTGTCTGTTCTGCTTGTACTACAAAAGGGCAATTCCCTAACTCAAACATAAATCATCTCCCCTGTGTAGATGTAGGTTTTTTCTGTATTATTATTTTTCCAGAGACCAGCCTATTCATGCATTGCACTGGCAAAATATTCCTGATATGGATGCAGGTAAACAGCACTGACTAAAGAAACCTGTGCCAGTCACAGAAGGATTTGGCCTGTCTTTACCTAAGGAACTTCTGCCAGCTCATATTTCCCAGTCAGGTGTAAGCCTATTGTCACTCTTACTATTGAAACTATGCCAACAGAAGTCAATATAAAGATGCCTTTTTGCAAGCAGAACCATTCTTTGATTGACAGGATGGAATATAAGGTATTTGCATGCCCAGGTGACTACATGACCATTCAAAATGCAGCTGCAAATAAAGTAGATCTACCTCTGGGGCAGACCTCAGGCTGAGACAATCTATGTTTTGGCAAAAAAATTAGGTTCAAAAAAGTGTGAACAGAAATCCAGGGTTCCAGCTGCCTCACACTCTCCCTTAAGCACAACTTCATGCTTATGGAAGGTTGGAGCATCTGTTTTTGAAAGCAATTGTGTGGCACAGTAGTGTGATATAACAGAGGACAGGTTCCTCTGCTAAATGCCCAAATGGAGACAAGTGGTGTTCCTCAGGGTTTGATATTGGACCAGCACTTTTTAAAAATCTTTATTGGTGACAAGGACAGTGGGATTGACAGACTGGAGGGAAGGAATGCCTTCCATAGGGACCTTGCAAGCCTTGAGTGTATTAATGAAGTTCAGTAGGGCTAAGTACAAGATCCAGCATGTGAGTGGGACAATCCCAAGCACAAACACAGGCTGAGCAGAGACTGGACTGAGACCACCCTGAGAAGCTTGAACCTCAGATGCAAGCAAGAGACACTTGTCTGTAAAAGCATGCTCTTTATTTCTTCAGAAGCAGTTTTATTTCCAATCATAAGTACTAGTAGCAGCTATATCTTTTCATTCTTTCCTGAAACAGAAAAGGGACCTAGCAACATGTAAATAAATCTACATGAAAGGGAGACCTCGTTTAACTAGATGAGACTAGATGAAAGCTAGAAGGCTTATACTGGATCCGATTAGTAGTATGCAGCTAATTTATCTGCTCTCTTGCTCATGAGACATGTTTATGGCTTGGATATTCAAAGCAATCATTAGCATGGATAACTGTTGCTTTATTTTGTGTGAACAATTTACATCATGTTTTCTTACTTATTATTTTTCCCTTGTTTGATTGCTTAAAGAGCTGCAGAGAAATCTCTACAGGGAAAAGGTGCAATACCTATTATTTCAAATTACCTCCACCTTAAAGTGAAAATAGTTTTCTTTGTGAGCATAAATATCAGCATTTTCAGAAACATAGCCATGACAGATCCTGTTCCATCTGTGCCATCTGTGTGTCATTCATGTCAGTGACTGCCTGTGCTTTAGTGGAAGGCTGATAGGGAAAGATACATACTGCCATTACCTGCACAAATGGGCTAAGTGGTTGGATACTACATTCCCTAGTATCTCAAATGGGGATGAAGACTTTTAATAGAATGTCTGTATAGCATCACAGATAGCTTTTTTTCAACTCTTTTGAAGTAAAGATTTGACTGGCCAAATGAAAATCCTTGACTGCTATTCAGAAAGTAATCTTCTGCAGGCCTGATGTCTGTCTTCACCACCAAAGGTTTTGTGTGTTTAAAATATTTGTTTTTCAAACATTCTCACTCAAAATATAAGGGGATGGGGGAAGGGAGACAGGTTCCTATAAATGAACAGTGTTGGGCACATAAGGGATTGTGTGATGTTCTGAGGCAAAATTTCTGCTGAACTCCTCCATCCAATTCAGCATGCACATGGTCCCCCATGATTGAATATCTTAAACCTTGTACAATATGTCACCTAACAACTTGAACTATTTACAAAAGACCACCTATTTGACTCTCTCTGCCTCTGCAGGAGCAATTCCTATTGATCATTCACAAGCATCTTAGCTGTGTTCAGCCTGGTTAATTCTGCAGTGGGAATCTCCCAGCAGAGTGCTTGGAACAGCCAGGTTGCACACTGAGGATGTTAATCAGCACGCTGGAGCACACAAATAGCTAGTTGAGGGAAATCTGTGTGACTGGCCAAAATTCCTATGCTAGGAAGATCTTGTAGCAATGAATCAAATGAGCTGCTGTGAAGTCATCCAAGAGTTCTGTCCATTACCTTGATTCATGTGGGTCCATTTTATCTGTGCAGTTAACTACATGGAGAGTTTCTGGACCAGTCTTATGGGATCCTATGACTTTTGTTTACAGGGGCACAACCTGGATGAGCAGCTATATCACAATAAAAATAGCAACTTGAACATGATCCTTATTTCAATTGTATACCTTAAATTTTATAGCACTTACTTCAACCTTAATCATACTAGAAGTCCTGACAATGTTAACTTATGCCTTAGCACACTTTTTCAGCAGTACCTCTGGATTCAACCTTATAAAGGATGAAGCAGCATCTTCCATTCATTTCATCATGAATTATTTGCTCTAATAAAAAGACCAGCCACTGAATTTGTACCTGTTAGTTTAAATTTCACACCAGCAGGTGACCTAGAGAACACAGCTTTACACCTTCATAAGGCTTGAAATAGTTAACCATTGTGGCTACCTCATTATACTTGGCCTATAATGGGTTTTTTTTTGTAGGCTTTGAGTGGTTTGTTCGGTTTAGGTTGGGATTTTGGGTGTAAGTATGGGGGAAATATCATGGGATCACAGACAGCCTTCTGACTTTCTTTATTCTACTTCCTTTATTAATCTGACTGATCCTTCAAGAAGCAGGTCTATATACTTCTAAAATTAGGAACTTCAGCATCAGTTTATGAAAACTTTTGAAGACAAAATTAAACCCCCAAAATGCAATGAAATTCTGCTTTCAGATCATTAATAAACATGCCTGTAAATAGGGTTTGCCTGTAATTCGGCAAACCCTAGCTACTAAGCATTGGATTCTTACCCACAGTAAAAGGTATGCATCCAGGTTTAATGCTTATCTATCTGTATCTTTTAAGGCTTAGGCCAATAAAAATGGTGGTCAATAAAACATCCTGAAAACACTTTCTCATTCGAAAATACGCGTTCTTTTCTGATTTAAGAAATATGACATATTCAAAATCATCTATTCCCCCCATGGCTCTGGTTAGAAATAATGTGTTCTTTTGAAAATGTTGGCACAATAGATCTGCTACTCTTATAAAAAAACAACATGAAAGAACATATGTTATTCTCTTTATTACCTGTTTCTCTAGATGCAGTGAAAGGTTTGCAGTTTGAACTCAGGATGGGAGACTGTATCATTTAAAGAACAGCAGCTGGTGATATTTATGCCTAGTAGAGAACAACGTGTGTTCTTCCCTAAAGTGCCTCCAACTTTCATCTTGGCAGTGAGCCATACATATAAAAGATAATCAATGGGCTGACTCAATATTTATGATGCAATTCACAAGATGAATCTATTTGTGATTGAGCTAAATCTTTGAACAGAGAGCTTAGGAGGAAAATGTCTCAGGACTATGGGTATCTTAGTTTTGCCTTCTCAGAGATACGTATGTAAAGAGTGAGTTATAGACAGAACAGCCAAAGAACAGGGCTGAGGGCACTAACTCCAGTTTTAATAATTAAAATACATAAAGCATAATGGAAACAATACAGTATGTGGTATTGTATAAAGCACGTTATCCTTCCTGCTACGTGTATACGTGCTCATGTGAGTTGTTGTGCGTGCCTGATGTTCCTGCTATTTGTTGGGTTGTGGTTGTGTACACAAGCAAACAAAGCCGCCTGCATGAAACAGAGGTTGAAGTTCCTTCCTTCCCATCACTGCTCACTGTGATTCCTGAGCATTATTTCCAAACAAAATAAGAATAAATCATCCTGTCAAACTCCCATACAACTTTTTTAGTTACCTTGGAGTCTGTCTTGGAAACCTTTGAGGCTGATGGCAGTGAGTCATTTTAACAACCAGCTTAGCCACTGAGGAGACAAAGTTGTCATTGCATGAAAAAGCTCTGCAACACAATAATATCTGGAGTTCTTATTGACAAAACTGCAGGAAATTGCATAAGACAAATCTTTAGTTTTAAGGAGCAGTTCTAAAGGCTCTGCTTTTGAAATATGAGCTTAGAAGGTTTTCCAGCCTTGTGATGTACTGTTAATAAGGTGGGAAGACAATAAATTAAGTGAACTACTAATATGCTGCCAGATATCACTATTCACGGATGACTGCTACAGTTATTGTTAGGTACTTTGGCACGAGCCCAGGCCTCTTAAGGTATAGTCTAGGACACTCAAACAAAAGAGCATCTCCTTGGTTCTGTGCTGCTGTAAGCACTGACAGCTTTGCACTTACTAGGGATATGGAATCATCATCCTTTAGAAAATACACCTCACTTCTGATACAGACTTCTCAGCTGGGAGCAGTATGAAGAACAATATTCCCTCATGAGAAAGTATTCAGAATTATTTACTTCCAAGTGACAGTCTTGCATTGATTTTAATACTGTGGACAAATTTCAATCTCATTTATTTTAACCTCCTTCTATTTTAATTGGTCTGTGTTGTTATTGTTGTTTGTTTTTTGTGGATGTTTTTGGTTTTGTTTTTTTTTTTAACAAGGTTTTGGTTTTGTTGTGCCTCTAAATTTGTGGTGTCAAAGAGAATCAGAGAATCAGAGAATATTTTGGGTCAGAAAGGGCCTTAAGGTCATTTAGTTCCCACTCTCCTGACATGGCAGAGATGCCTCACACACGAGCATGTTGCCCAACACTCTGTCCAACCTGGCCTTGAACACCATCAGGAATGGAGCATTCACCACTTCCTTGGGCAGCCTGTTCCAGTGCCTCTCCAACCTCACAGTAAAGAACTTCTTCCTTTTATCCAACCTAAATCTTCCCTGTTTAAGTTTGAACCCAAAGTTGAAACCTTCAAGACGTAAGGACCGTACTCATTCCCATTTGGGTAAGGGATTTTCCCAGCTCTCGATTGTATGTCTGAAGCAGAAGGAAGTCTTCATGTTCAGTGTACCTCTGTGTAGGTGAAGAATTGAGGAAAAATATGAGATGGGAGGTGGAGCTATGATCTTCATCCACCACCTTTCTGACAGGCAAAAGAGACAATTGTATGAGTGAAGGAGGGTATGAGCTCACATACACACACATTTTTGCTGCTTTACAAGGACTGTATTTGTCATGATTACCTTTCCCATGGTGAATGGCTTGTAAAGCAACCCAATTGCAGTAGTTGCATCAACTCAGGCAGGCTGAAGTAGGCTGTGGCTTAGGTCCCTGATGCAGACTTATTGCACCCTTGCTACACATGCTATATATGGTACACCCTTGTTACAAGTTAAATGCTTGTTACACATGCAGAGGAACTCTTGGATAGCCAGAAGGTGAGATGTGACATGTCCATGTCCTGACTCCAGTCCTGCTTGCTGATGGCAGGTACCCTACCAGACTCCCTAGTTTACTAGATACTGCAAGTTATCCTCTCATATATATTTCTGTAACACAGTAAAAGTGTTCTACTGTATTCCTGCTAAGACAAAAATCAAAGAGTCTAGAGCATAAATGCAAATTTGATCAGACCTTCATTCACCTCTGTTGTGTCAGGATGCATATATTAGCAAAGATTTGCTTCCTGAATAGAAGA